>OOFH01103324.1:0-11525 GCA_900323355.1 Merlangius merlangus
CACATGAACTCGGTGACGATGAGGATGGGCTCCATGGTAACCACGGCGTGCAGGTGCACCAGGCGGTCGTGCTTCAGCTTCTTCATGAGGTTAGCCTCCTGCAGGAAGGCCGCCGGCTCCATGGTCCCCTCCTTCAGCGTCTTGATGGCCACCTTCTGCCGGCCCTTGTAGTAACCTGGGAACACGTGTTTGGTGGGTTTACATTTATGATTCATTGTTTTTTTGTGTTGTGTGTTTATTTGCATTCACAAGGTTGTCTGTAAAAGTACAATACGTCGATTGTACTACTTGTAAGATTGTACGTTTTGTTTCCAGTAAACGCACAGCTAATAACAGCTTACGGCCATCAAGCTCACAGTACACAATACAATCACAGCAATATAGAGCCACAAATCTGATTTCAGATAACTATCTAAAGGCGGATGGCAGAGGAGCTAAATCAGGTTGAACAGGCGTTAAACATTTTTTTTCACTTTATATTTTCTTCAACCAATCATGCTGCATCATACGTGGATCTGTAAATACCTGGTTACCGGCCCAGGCTCTGTGCCTTCTCCCCCCAGAAGTTCTGTTAATCCTAGTAGGACTGCTGGACCCCAGATGAACTAGAACCTAGATCCCTGATGAGTTAGAACATAACCAGCACTCACCCATCCACACCTCTCCAAACTGCCCCGCCCCCAGTCTCTCCATCATCTTGAGGGTGCTGCGAGGGATCTCCCACTCGTCCTGGGCCCAGGGCTGCTGGGGGAGCATGGCCTTGCAGGGCGCGTTGAGCCTCTGGCACAGACCGTCAGCTGTGCCTGCAGACCACCCAGACACCCAATGGTTATTTCATGTACTGAGTAATGAGTTGTTTAGGGGTTAGTAGGGAGGGGCATGCATTATCATTATTATTATTGTTATTAATAATAATTAGGTATTCACAGAGTAGTTGTGGATACCAATATATTGTTATTGTTATTTTTATAATTTAAAAATATATATATATTATCTTTTGTATAAACTATATATCTCGGTCCACTCGTGATTATGTCTCGTTATAAAGAAAAATATCTTTACAAATTGGTTAAAATAAAACTAATTAGACCTTACGTATAAACATCTAAGGGGAAACAGGGCGTTACCATTAATTTTGCTTCACATTTCTTTCGACCAATCATGTCACGGGAGTCGGTGATCTGTAGCCACGCGTTACATAGAATATATCTACCGGAAACAACCGGCCCAGTGGAACCAAAACCAACGTCACGGGGCAGCATAATCATTGGCACACTTAAAGTTGTTTTAAAAAAAAATTCACAGCACAATGCGGCAGCATAATTATTACTACTGATTATTTTTTGCACTTTATTCTGTTTTGGGCATTTCCTCCCAGTGCAAATATGTTTAAATTAGTTACAGAAAGCAGTGTTCTGAAATGGGATCAATTAATAGTTTTTAAACCTATGTTGTGAGTAATAGAGAAGAAAATATTTAAACTATTGTTGCTAGTGGCCTGTATGCATCGCCTTCACATGGTTTTGCAAAGCTGTACATGTCCTAAAGATATTGATGTGGATGGTTCCAACATTCTCATATATTCTCATTTTTTACATTTCTCAAAGTGCAAATATGTTTTTGAATGATTTTCTGAAAATGGTGTTTTAAGATGGGGCATATGTAATTATAATTTGTAATCCCATGTAGCAAATATAACAACCAAAAAAACATTAAAATGTTAATGCATTATTGTAGACTATATGGAAATAGTGCAATTCCAGGTCTTCTGGAAATGTTTTGGTCGCTGTGTCATAATTCAGCTTAATTTAATATACTGTTGCTTGTTTAAAACAAAGAAATGTTAAATGGTTTCAATCAAGTGAAGGGATATGAACCGAAATTGAGTCAACAATGTCAAATTGCACACCATTCAAATAATGTGAAATGGTTGGAAACAAATAAAGTGTTAACAAATAGCTAAAGTGATAAAGTTTTAATACATTTGAGATAAACTACTGAGCTGTTAAAGCTGATAAAGTTTGAAATTGTTGAATCAAGTCACTGTGTGTCTTGTGTGGTGGACTTGGTAAATGTTTGAACGAAGGGTACCGGCTAGTAACCTTATATCAGAGCGTGTGTCAGAGAATGACCCCATTGGCTTCCATTGTAAAAAACAATATTTAAAAAAGTAGATTATCTTTAAAAAAAAATCAAATTTCTTTTGGGCGATCCGGATATTCAAAAGCATGACCATGCTTTAACCTCTAGAGGACAGCCAACTCAAATCAGAAGGCTGGCGTGAGCATGCACACTTTAAAAACAAAATCAGAAACCAAAACACAGATCAACACAACAAGCTGCTCCTCTCACCAGCACGCGCAGCGAGGAGGACCTGACGTGGCGCCTGATCTCCTCCACCCACTGGTGGCAGATGGAGCTGGGGGAGATGATGAGGGTTGCGCCGGTGGGGACCGGCGTCATGGCGACCAGGCAGTGGGGGCAGTAGAAGGGCGTGGTCTCCCGGCTCTCCTCCTTGTAGTTGACGCACTGGGCGTGCTGCCACAGCTGGCAGTTCATGCACTGCACCCGGGCCTTGTAGTCCACCAGCCCCAGCTCGCCGCAGATGCACTCGAAGCGGTACGCTGGCGTGTTGAACGGCGTGAGGGACGCCCGGGTCGCAGGCGGCGGCGATGACGGCGGCGGCGGCGGCGCCACCTGTGGGACGGGGCTTGTGCGTTCCTCCTGCAGATCGACGCTTTCTCCGCGGGTCGCCACTTTGCGTCCGTCGCGGTGCGGCGACGTTACCCGTGTTTCATTCACTGCCGTCTGAGAGGAGAGCGATGCCTGGGAGCTGTCCACGAGCGGGCCGCCGCCTGGTTGTTCGGTGTGCTCCAGCCGCGGCGTGGCGTCCTCAGCAGGCCACCGGTGTACCGGGTCTTCTACCGGGGACGCCGGCGAGACGTAGTCCACCTTCTCCTCCGCCCGCCGCTGGGAGGTCCTCCTGGGGGGGGCCTCTTTGCTTTTGGAAGGCTGACCAAAGAAATAACGTGAGAGGAGAGACAGAAGAACACAGTAGTGTTAGATTTCAGCTTATTTCTAAACTGTTGTATAGACTCTGCGTTGTGTATTTTCCGTCGTAGTAGTAATTCTTGAAGTCGAAATCAAAGCAACTTGACAGGTTGGATAAGAGGGCTCAATAGATGGTTTATTCCAGGATGTTATACAGCGACATACAGACTTAGGTCTAATAATCTTTAGTGGACGCGGTTGAGGAGCAGTTTGTGAGACGTGTTCCTTGGCTGTCGAACCCCCTTCTCACCCCACCAAAGGGTTGGGGCGAGTATTATATTAAAGAATACATGAAGACCAAGAGAACAGAAGCACTCCCGCCCTTGATAAGGTATATGGCCCCGACTATGTCCCCGACAACCAGGTTGGACAACCTAGGGTGTTCAAGTCCCAGCCGAAAGGTACTGGGTTCAACCCCCGACATACACAGACCAAACCTGTAGGGTGACTGGAGCGAGAAGACGCCCTATCCAATAACTGCTCCTTAATGATACATCTGCATCCACTTCAAGCAGGAGGATAAAAGTGTCCACTCAATAATAAAAAGTGAAAAAATAGCAACTTTACGAACAACAGAGTTGGACCGAAACTGAGACTTACAGACTTGGTCGGCGTGGCGACCCCGGTCTTCTTCTCCTTGTACTTCTTCCCCAGCCGGAAGGATCCGGCCAGGCCGCGACCCTTGACCCTGTCCACCAGGCCTTCGCCGATCAGCTTGACCAGCGCGCGCCGTATGTGGCTGCGGTTCTTCAGGAGGTCGTAGCCGTAGGTGGAGCGGACGTAGGTGAAGATGCCGTTGGCCGACGCCCCCTTGCCAGAGCGCATCTCCTTGATGGCGGTGAGCAGCATGACGCGCACAGCTGACGGACAGAACGCCGAGGTCAAAAGGTCAAATCAAATGACTAATGGCCTGCATCCAAAACACAGTTTGAGCACATGTCAAACGCCTACAGCGACAAACTGCGATTAGAAATCATCGTTATTGTCGTTTTCATCCGCAGGGCTGCATTCATAGGTTTGTCATTATACAACGTTTCTAGATATTTGAGATTTTTTTTGACCCTTCAGCTAAAATCCACCAGTACCCAGAGGCTACTACACCATCCTGACAACTAGTTGAGGTCTAGTTTTTGTCCGATTTTAGCCGGGTGCCTTAGCTTATACCACTATATAGAAGAGTGGGAGTGACACACATAAAGAACAGCCATGGTTATCCAGACGGATTGATCCAGTAACTCACTGGGGTAGGAGACCCTGACTTTTGGTAGAGCTTCTGATTTGCAGAGGATGACTTCCTCCTCCTCCGGCTGTGGTGGAGGTACGAAGTAATTCACAGACTTCCCCTAGTAAAACACATAGATGGGAAATCAATATACAGTTGTATATCAATATACATAAATGAAATGAATTCATTAAGCATTTAAAAATAAGAACAAAAATAGATGAATTCATTATTTCTTAAAAAAAAAAAGGGTGTTCTGGAGGGTCTCTCACCGGGGGTAGGGTGAGAGCGTCCGGCTGCAGGCCCTGCCGGCTGTGGCACAGGATCAGGGCCAGGACCTCCACGGTCTTCCCCAGGCCCATCTCGTCTGCCAGGACCCCCCCCGGCCACTGAGGCCCCGCCAGCGGGAACTCCCGCATCAGACTGTGGACAGAGAGACGCACGGCCACTCAGAGTGTCAGTGTGAGGGGGTCAGTGTGAGGGGGACTGTAACAGAGGACCCCACTGGGACCCGAGGATAAGTTGGGCACCTCTTATCAAAAGTTCATAGATGCATTTAAAAAAAGACAATTACATAACTTTTGAAACATGATTTTCTTTTACTTTTTATGAAAATATCTTGACTTTCTAAAAAAAAACTTTGCTTGAAACTTTCCAAAAGAATAAACAGATAATCCATTTAAATCAGAGCTAGTTTTAATCTAAATGATCACATCATGATACACATAACAATGCTCATCGCAAGTCCAGGTTTGAAGCGTACCGTGTGTTCGACATGTGGAATACCTAGACACTTATTCCATAAATGAGGTCATTGAACAGACGACGTTGGACTCACCAGCCAGTGAAGGGGTTGTAGTACAATTTCTTCCCGCACAAAGTGACCACCTCACGCCAGAGGAAGTGTAGCGATGGTTCTGTGGAGAAAGTGGGAGATGAATCCACATAATGAAAACCGTGAGCACCTTTTAATTAGAAGTCCGATGATATGAGGTTGGCCTTGTATAAACGGGTCTGTTGAATGGCCGTGGGTAACGGTGGCTGCTCGGTAACGGGGGGGCTCCGTAGCTCCCGGCCTGCAGGACCCCACCTCTGGGGGAGCTGAGCCTGTGTCGCTCCCTCCTCAGCATCCAGTTGACAGCCTGGCTCTGATAGGGTCTCAGCACGGGGATGAGGGCCGCGTGCTGGACGTCGTACGGGGGCTCCTGGCCTCCCCGCTGCTGCTCCTGGCGCTGGTGGAGGTGCCTGACGTAGTCGTAGAGCTCCTCCACGTTCTGACGCTCCAGGTCGGTGTCGCAGTCCACCTCCTCTGTCTCCACAACCTCTGATGAAAGAGAGAGAGAGAGAGAAAAGAGAGAGAGAGAGAATTAAAGAAAGGGAGAAAGGGGAGAAGGAGCGAAGGAGAGGAAGGGGGAAAGAGAGAAAGGAGAGAAAGGAGAGAAAGAGAGAGCGTAAAGAGTGGGGGTGTTGTTGACCTCAAGCAACTGCATTCCCTTGAGTGTGCGCCAAACACTGGCCTGCTTATTGGTAAGGGTTGTATAGCAACGACAAAGGAATGGTGGAAATGGCGGAGTCATTTGTCGGGTATTTGCGGTTTCTTACCTGGTATAATGAAGTCATAGCAATACTCCATTAGCTTTTGCATTAGCTGGTTAGCCTTCTTTAGCCTAGAATTCCCCTCGCCCAGGAACTCTGGCTTGCTTATCCCCGCCTCCAGCAGGTATATCCCCACCTGCAGTGTCAAACAGTCGGTCAAGTGGCAAAGATAGAAACACTTAACACACAACAGAAACATAAACAGAAACATAAACAGACACAGACACAGACACTTGGTTGATAGTAGACACCCAACCATCTTCTGAACACCTGTGAAGACTTTACTGACTGTTTCCAAGGGATGTGTAAATATTCTTCTCTGGCCAGACGTGTCATTATCAGCATACAACAGTTAAATCGAAGGTGATGCTTCTATTTATTTTATTCTATTGTTTAATTATTTTATTACATTATATCGTTATTTTCTTTAACGTCATCAATACATATTTATGTATCCGGTGTGTGACGGTTAGCGGTTTGCATTCGGAGGTGAATGTACCTGGATGACCTCTCCTTTGGTCTGGTGACAGAGCTGTACCAGCCCTCTCTTCTGCAGCCACTCGATGTCCTCCAGCTGGACACTACCAAGGCTGTGCTCTTGGGTACACGCAATCTCCCCCCCCTGCTCCTCCTCTGGGGCTTTCCCCGGCTCCCCGGAGCTCTCCTCGTGGCTCGAGTAACGGAGAAACACCCGCTGTCCTGTCCTGCGCATGGTAAACGCTCCGTGCTCCCGGTCAGGATCAAGGACCCCAGCAGGTTTGAGGCTGAACTCGCCTATCAGCGACTTCCAAGCGGTAGCCAGCGTCGAAGTAGGAAGCACCAAGAGCGACAGCGAGGCCGACAATAAAGCGACCGTTGCGTCCGAGGACGTCCCATGGAGCGCCTCCTCTCCCTCCGCTCGTTCTGTGACGGATCCGCCGGGGGTAAGCAGAGAGCACTCTGGGGGTGCTGGTGAGGCTGAGCAGCTTGGCATCCGGTCGTCCGTCTGGTGGACTTCACATTCCCTCTGGCGATCCTCAAGCATGTTCCAGTTTAGCTTCTTCTTGGCCTCGTCGTCCACCCTGACCGGGGGAGCGCGTTTTCTCCTGCTGCTCATTCTGAAATACTAAAAGATAATAATGAGAACAACCTAAAAGTCAGCTAGTACATATTTAGTATATTCAGTTAAATCGTACAGGTTGTAAAAAGTTCGTGAATATGGTGTATGGACGTTTTTTTTAAGGTTTCAGTCTTATGTGGGTTACAGCAATAGAGCAAAATATAAATGTCCATAATGGGGGCTATCCTGTGCTGGCGCCCAGTTGCAAGCGCAATAACAACGTTAAGGTATTCTCCTAGGCTATAACTCGTTAAGTGAAAACACATGTTATCCTAGAAGATAAAGTTGTGGTGATCAGCCCTATAACAAATAACGCAACTATTATACTAATGTATTATGTACTTTGAGCAGAGCAGTATGGGCTCAAAGCAACCCATTGCTGGAACAATAACACAATGGAAGCCCCGTACCTCTGTGCGTCTTCAACCACACACTCTCGGAACAATCAGCCGTCCGTTTATAAGCAAATATTCAGTAATTCCTGCAGAAACTGCAGCCCTGCAGCATCCTACTCGGGGTGTTTTTGTACGCCATTTTTAAAAAGCGGAAATGACGTAGTTGTTCAGAGACCTTTTTCTTCTTCTTCTTTTTATTTATTGGCGGGTTGCAACCGTTTTCTTGGTGCATACCGCCACCAACTGTATCGGAGTATGTATCATGACAGTATTCATGTCTTTCTATGTTTTTTTTTAAAAAGGAAAAATAAATAAACAATTAAATATAAAATAATATAAAAGGGTTAAGCTATATAAATACTAAATTCTTTTAAATAATCCTGTCTTCTTTAAATATTCAATCACTGCCTTTTGTGCGAGAGGTACCCCCTCTCCTGCGGTTCCCAGTATGCCACCCAGACTCCACACTCTTCCTGCTCTCTGCAGTTGATCAGCCAACCTCGTTCTCTCCTCCGTGTATCTCTCACACTTCATCAATACATGTTCCACACTTTCTGTTTTTCCACATTTACACCCATCCGTTCCACTTTTCCCTATTAAAAATAAGGTTTTATTTAGTCCTTGTAAGTGACGTAGCATAAATAAGTTTTCTTTAATTATACACACTTAATAATCAACACTTCAATTTCATGTAATAAATAAATAGATAATAATTCATGTTGGGTTAAAAGGTTAAAATGCTAATATAATGTAACTGAACCGATGTGTTAATGTGCTGTAAGCGAACGGAACTAATGTTTTGTTCCTAGTTTCGCTACGTCATTAGTGTTGGCGTAATTGATGTAAAAAGGCATGACCAAGCATGTGGGAATGGCGCTCGTTAAGTGCAGCGATAGCATAAGTTCGCCTCTGAAGTTAAAGCAGACGGCCAAGATATAAGGACAGTAAAGAACTTAAATCTCTTTTCACAACAAGCGGCCAGCGAGGTATTTTATTTCACCATTTTAATGCACTTTTATTTCCTGTATATACATGTCATTTTTACGTGCCAATTAGTGTCATATTTCTGTGTTTTATTTCGTGCTTATGTAAATAGGCCTACTGCTAATTTGCTGATGTGGCATTTTTGTATTATGTTTGTTTGTGATAGTTTTCAGGGCGTAAAGGCGTAAAGGCTTAAAGACGTAAAGGAATAAAGCAACGTGCCATTAAAGAACGCCCGTTTCGAAGAAGCCAACCTGTGTCTGTGTGTTGTGACGAGAGCTACAGTGAAAACTCGGACTGCTCCTCACGGGTAGGAGAGACGAGAAGAGCGCGTACCGACGCTACGAGGACCCAGCAATCAGATAAGGAAAGCCCATGACGTACTGTCGGCAAAGCGACTGCATGCAGCGGTGATTAGACGAAGCGCAACCGTTCAAATCAAGGCAATAAGTGCCTCCTCCACTTCCTTCAAGTTTAAGTGGTGTGAAAAGTGGTAAATAGTTGCAACAAAGAACTCAGATCTATTAACCCTGTATTATACTGTACTTGGCCTACATGTTTTATGGATGCATATTTGCTGGTCTTAATTGATGTTACACGTGACGAAGTTTAAAGAGTACCTATTTAAAAAAATAATAATAATCTCATTCAAGGGTTAAGTTGTTAAAAGTATTTCTAAGCTGATTCAATTTGCAATTAAGGTTTATTGTGGATAATAATTTGTTAAGTAATTTAAAACTTGCTTACTTTGTTTTGAAAATCAAAGTTAACTTGAGATAATATAATTTGAGTGTTTAAAAGGTTTTTTGGTGTGATATTCAAGTCTATATTTAAAGGAAAATATATAGGCTTCTCACATAGCCTTCACACATTTGTCAAGAAATTCATAATTATTAATTTTTTGGCTACTCACATTAAAGCTAATATTCAACACATGTCCAAGCCAATGTTCAAGTCACCTCAAAATGTCTGAGGCAAGCACTGAAACCTGCATTAAAGATCCTAAGGCACCTGTTCCCGAAGCTACAGACAATGAATATGCAGACCAAGTAGAAGAGTTACGTAGAAGTGAAAGACGCCGAACCCTCACAGAAAAGGGAAAAGAACTTCAAGAAGAAAGGCTGAAGAGTGTAAAACGTCGATACAGAATCACCTATAAGAAGTGGAGGTATCACGCAAGATTAGCAAAGGAAATATTGACTGATGAAGCATCAAAGGATGAGTTGAATCAGCTCATTGAGAACATTCAAAACACCTGCTCTGAAGTAAAGGTAATTTATGAAGAGTTACGAAGAATACAAACTCCTGAACAAGACCTGCGGCGCAGAAGTGTGTAGAACTTTCAGGATTCATTACACAAAGGGCAGATAGACAACTTAAAGGGCTTACAACAGACGATGAGGAAGAACCTTGGCCTGATGTCGGATCCACCCTAGACTCAACAGGTTCAATGTCAAAGCCAATGTCTTATCGATCAAAATGTGGTTCTGCTACCTCTAGCTCCATCGCAGTCAGAAGAAATGAGGCTGCAGCTGAAGCTGCTGCATCCCAAGAAATACTGGCAGTATTGGAAGAGCAAGAAAAGGAAGAGACTGAGCTGCAAAGGCTAGAGGCCGAAGATAAACAACGACAAGCAATATTTGAAGCTGAAAACCTAGCTAGACAGCAGACTATGGAAGACAGGCGCAGAAAGCTAAACCGTCTAGAAGAAGTGAAAAAATTGAATGCTGCAAAGGCCAGAGTAAAGGTCTATGATCAAGCTGAAGAAAATGTCGAAGCAGTTGACTTACTGTATGAAGTTAAACCTAACACAACACAAGCCTTCCATACCTCCAGCCCCTCATTCATCCCTCAACCTCTTCCAATCTCAATTCAAGCCCCCCACACCTCAAGTCCCTCATTCATCCCTCAACCTCTTCTAGTCCCAACTCAAGCCCTCAATGCCGCAAGTTTTCTGTTCATCTCACAATCTCCAACAGTTCCAAGTCAAATTCAAGCTTCACCAACTTCAATGCTTATGCCTCATGTGCAGAACAGCTCTGACTTGATAAATGTACTCGCAGAAGCTATAAGTGCCAACCGGCTTCCAACACCAGAGCCAGCAGTATTCACAGGAGACCCCCTGAAATACAAAGATTGGCGAATGTCATTTGAAACGTTGATCGACAGAAAAAACATTCCTCAGAAAGAAAAACTGTATTACTTAAGACACTACCTAGGTGGCACTGCAAAAACAGCCGTCGAAGGATTTTTCCTACTAGGCACAGAAGCAGCATATGGGTCAGCCTGGCAGCTGTTGGAAAAACGTTTTGGAGACCCATTCATAATTGGAAAGGCCTTCAGAAACAAGCTGCATGACTGGCCAAAAATTAATTCCAGGGATGCTCGTGATCTGAGAGACTTTGCAGATTTCCTCCGAAGCTGTGAGGCCGCTATGCCCCACATCAAGACCTTGGAAGTTCTCAACGACTGCAATGAGAACCAAACGATTCTGCTGAAGTTGCCAGATTGGTTGGTATCCAGTTGGAACCGCAAAGCAATGGAAGCAAGACAAATAATACTCTGAATACCCACCATTTAAAGAGTTTGTAAATTTCCTGTCGAAAGAAGCAGACCTCGCTTGTGATCCCATCTCCTCAGTACAAGCACTCAAAGGTGTGGAAAGTGACAAACCAAAGTATCCACGAAGCCATACTGTTCAAGCAAAGACGTTGTCTACCAATACAACGCAGAACAACATCCCATCATGCATTTTCTGCAAAAGAGTAGGACATGTCGTCGCTAAATGCAGAAAGTTTGCAGAAAATACAGTTCAAGATCGTGTCAAGTTTGTGCAGGCAGAAAAGCTTTGTTTTGGATGCTTGAAGACTGGTCATCACTCAAGAAGTTGTGATAACAGAAGCACATGTGAAAAGTGTCAGAAGAGACACCCCACATGTCTGCACGACGACCAGTTCAGGGAACGCAGTGTTTCCCCCACGTTCACACAGCAGCGGCGTGCCGCCGCTGCTGGATTTTCTCCGCCGCTGCAATAAAAATCCTTCTCCTAATTATTATTATTTTACGTAGCTCCTTTTAGAAAATATACAGCGCGTAACGTCAATTGCGCAGCACGCGGCACATCGTCACGTAACCAACATCAAAGAAAAGGCTACCCTACACGGTTGCAAAGTTACAT
>OOFH01103330.1:0-10030 GCA_900323355.1 Merlangius merlangus
CCTTGAGGAACCTGAGACCCTGAGGCCACAACTCACCGCCGCAGCTTCAGCAATGGAGGCTTTGAACACTGCCCACTCCGCCTCAATGCCCCCAACCTCCACAGGAATGCTAGAAAAGCTCCGCCGGAGGTGTGAGTTGAAGATCCCTAGGACAGGGGCCTCCTCCAGACCTTCCCAATTCACCCGCACTACCCGTTTGGGCTTACCAGGTCTGTCCAGAATCTTCCCCCATTCCCTGATCCAACTCACCACCAGATGGTGGTCGGTTGACAGTTCCGCCCCTCTCTTCACCCGAGTGTCCAAAACATGCGGCCTCAGATCAGATGACACGATCACAAAATCGATCATCGATCTTCGGCCTAGGGTACTCTGGTACCATGTACACTTATGAGCACCCTTATGTTCGAACATGGTGTTTGTTATGGCCAATCCATGACTAGCACAAAAGTCCAGTAACAAACGACCACTCGGGTTTAGATCAGGGAGGCCGTTCCTCCCCACCACGCCTCTCCAGGTGTCTCCATCGTTGCCCACATGGGCGTTGAAGTCTCCCAGTAGAACTACGGAGTCCCCTACTGGAGCCCCATACAGGACTCCATTCAGGGTCTCCAAGAAGGCTGAGTACTCTGAACTGCTGTTTGGTGCATACGCACAAACAACAGTCAGAGTTTTCCCCCCAACCACCCTTAGGCGTAGGGAGGCGACCCTCTCGTCCACCGGGGTAAACTCCAACACCGCGGCCCTCAGCCGGGGATTTATGAGTATCCCCACACCCGCCCGGCGCCTCATGCCTCTGGCAACTCCGGAGAAGAATAGAGTCCAACCCCTATCCAGGAGTACGGTACCCTACCAGATCACCATCTAACTGGTAGCGCTCCACCTCCCTCACAAGCTCTGGTTCCTTTCCCCACAGTGAGGTGACGTTCCACGTCCCTAGAGCTAGCTTCTGCCGCTCAGGTCTGGTCTGTCGGGACCCCTGACTTTCACCGCCACCCATGTGGCAGCGCACCCGACCCCAGCGGGTCCTCCTGCAGGTGGTGGGCCCACAGGACAAAGAGGGGGGGGGGTGCCACGTAGCTTGTTCGGGCTGTGCCCGGCCGGGCTCTGTGGAAAACCCGGCCACCAGGCACTCGCCAACGGGCTCTCCGTCTGTGCCTGGCTCCAGACGGGGGCCCCGGGCTTCCTCCGGGCAGGGTCTCTCCTCCTCTTATTTGATTTTCCATGGGGTCTTGGTGAACCATTCTTAGTCTGGCCCCTCACCTGAGACCGCTCTGCCATGGGAGACCCTACCAGGAGCACAAGGCTCCAGACAATACAGCCCGTGGGTTCACAGAGACACGCAAACCTCTCCACCAAGATAAGGTGACGGTTCCAGGAAAGGTCAAACTATTGCAACTCGCGTCAATTACTTGAACATTGTTTGTAGTGTTGCATAACACTCATAGTGGATCCAATTATTTTTGTGCTACTGCATGATATATTCTATGTATTATGCAGTACCACAATAATAACTGCATACACTGTGAGTGGGTTGTACACAACGTCTAAAATGGAGCAAAGTCGATGCCAACAGACGGTTACAACGTCAATCAATAGTAAAGTATGTGATATGATGGTTGATTCTTTTATATTGACTAAAATGTCCATGTTCCGCCATGTTCATGCGCGTCACTAGTAAACCATACGTCACCAACTGGGCCACTCTGTTATCAAAATTTGCCAAGAGTTGCCAAACGGAGGTAGAATCATGACAGAGTCATTAGGTATCATTCACGCAAACTTTCTGACATCGTGAAAATGTTTCCCCCATCATTTCCATTATTCTGAAACATCTCACCTTATTTTCGATTTCAAGGGGTGCCACCAAAGGGCGCAGACCAAAATGCCTCTGGACCAGAGCCATAGAGAGAGAATATCTATCACTCGCTCTGGACGCATTTGGATAGGCCTACAATCACAGCACCGAAATGGGCGACGTAACACTGAGCGATGAAAAATTTGTAAACAGACAACACGCTGGCTGAACAAAAGTTTTAAGTGCAGTTTGTTCTTCTTTTCGTGAAAATATACCTTCCAGTTCGTTTGATACTGTCTCAATAATGTTATCAACATACCGGTCTTATCAGTGGGCGCCAACTTTGTTGTTGTTGTAAATGCCTCCGTGGCTCTCATCTGCACCTTCATCGCATTTATCCTGCATCATATTAGATAAACGGTTGCGATTGGTCGGTCTACCTCATACCGGGCTGAAATATTTTTGTTAATTAGGTTTCCACTTGCACCACCCAGCTATTCTTTAGAATCAAGATGAACGCACTCAGGTGACGCCATCTCGGCAAACTTCTTCACATTGGGAATGACTTTAATATCAAATGAATGAAAAAGCCTCCGTAAAATAATTTGAAAGTAAAATAGAAAAGAGATACCTGGGGACTTGTTGAACAAAAATATGGGGGAGTTTGCCGGAAACAATTACATTTTCATTTAAATGTATTTTGGGTGTGGGTGCAATATGGCCACTGATATCTAAAGTCTGGCGTGCCATCACACAAAGAGGATCGAAGGGTATGTATAGGTATGATTTTTAAACTGCAAAACCTAAAAAATAAATAACTGCCTCCTGATGAAGTTAGGCTGCCTCAAGCTTATTGGACAATGAAGTGGATCGGTGGCAACCAAGCTTGAAAGCCTTCACCAATTATTATTTTACTGGTTAATTACCATGACTGATTTGACATTAACTGTGAGGATGCAGACGTGTGGTGTGACTACTGCAGCAGAAAATGTAAACATCCTGCCGTCCCACTAGCTATATATACTTGAATGAGCAAAAGATCACTGTCTATGTATGACTGTCACAAGGTTCTTTGCAAAGTTACATTTTCATTGATGCGTGAAACCATCCCAAAAATATTGAGCATTAGAATGTGAGCTACTATGTTAGCAGTTATATTATTTGATTTATTGTTTAGTAATGTTTTGTGCAATTTCGCATCATTATTGGGAAACGTGTTTGAAAGTGCCCCAGTGATTCCTGTGGGAGAGGCGGCCAAACAACGTTTTGATTCACCTAGGTGACGGTATAACTACAATGATTTAGGATTTTACAGTAGGCCTACTACCCTCAAGTCCTCTCAATCTGGTGGTTTAGTGCCAACAAAAACAATCTCATTATGCATTCTAATGTACAAGCCCGATATGTGGTCCATCCATTCTTTGCGGGTCACAGCCACACACTGGAAGAAAAGACCAAACAAGGAAAAAAACACCTAGAACTGTGAGACGGAGATAAGAGATGCAGAGCATAGTGCTTGAGCTTATTGATCTGGTTGGTGACCTATCGAATAGAGCTTAACCCTCATGAAGCCCTCAGCGCTAGTCTAGTTTATCCGTGGGTGTCAGACAGTCAAGTGCGAGCCAAGTTGCTATGTCTTCGATAAGGTCTTAAGATCGTGGAGGTGTTGACTATTGTGCCAATAGTGGTGATTAAGTAGACCTCTATCGTATATTAACATCAGGGGTGAAATGTTACGTTTTTGGCTTTCGGTTAGTGGTCACGCAAAATGTAACTGAAAACAGAACCAATTATTGAAATTATTATTTTGCTTATAAGCAAAACGTCTTAGTGGTAGTACGAATAATACTCACGTTAAGGTGAATGTAGTAAAGACTATAATATTTGCGTTGGAATGTCTATGATTAGATGATTATTTTTCAGGGACGGAGTCTGCCTGCAGAAAGATAACATTTAGCCTGACCTGTTACATAACAGATGTTATTAATTAATTCTTGCTAATTTTTTCTATCCATCCGGAATGGATGATTTGACATTGAAACTATGAGACATTCTGAAAATTTTAATGGCTTCTTGTGTGTTCTTATGATGTTTTATAAGGCAATCACAAAGCACCCCAGTATGTTTTCCTACAATGTTTTTGCAAATTTTTTTTGCTTTGCCTGTCTTTCATGACATTTGGGTAGACAACCTCACGCTCAAATTGTTGTTTTTCATTGTATAAAAATCCCCAATGCGGCTCAGTGAAGTACCTCATTCTGAGATGTTATTTTTAAAGATTAACTGAACTAAAATAATCAACATCGGTAACGTGTTAGTTATGACCATTGTAAAAAAAATGACACAAAAAAAAATCAGTATAACCTATAGCATTTTTTAGAAACAAAAGAAAAATGTGCCTTTTAATATTAGAGCGCCGATGACGTCACTGGCATGGTAGGACTAGGTCGTTGCTGCAGACACGCAAACATCTTCTACACTCCACGGCGGAAAATAGTGATTTTAATATGGCTGGTTACGTGTTTGAGCCTGTGAGGGCCTGTGTAGTGTCCGACGGCCACCCGGTGGAGAGGGATCAATTTCAGGCTCCAGCTCCACCTTCGGATCGTGTGGGTGTGACTGGTGTGCGTGTGGGTGCTGCCGGAGCATGGACACTGCCATTAAATCGGTCTGCTGCCGAGGGGTCCCGGTCAACCTTGACCATCTAATGGTTGGATTAGGTTGCATTACATGCATAAGGCATTTTAGATGCTGTGCAGCGAGAGAGAGGTTTTGGAAGTGGCCATGCTCTCTCTAAGGGATGTCCGAGAGGAGACACTGGAGCGCCCCCTAAATAGCAACCAACTAACAAGGCGAAAACAATCATTCCCCCTCTGTTTTCCTTTTGATGCGTTTCAGGAATATCTCCGTAAAGACGGCTCATTGCGGAAACAGAACAGGCTGTACATACGCTGTAGTACCTACATATTCAAGGCACTGGTTCTCGACAAAAAAAGTGGAGCACATCTATGAAGGCATTACTGTAGCAAAAGTCTTTAGCATGTGTAAACTAAAGTCACAAATGTGTAACAGTAAATTTGAAGTCGTAAATATTTATTTTGCACGTATACTCTAATGTCACAAATGTGTAACATGTGGTGGTTAACATAATTCACCCACGGAACTATGGGTGGGGGCCGTGTTTAGCACAGACTCTTTTAGCTGACGGAACGACCGTCCAGTTCAGTCCGGTTTTTGCCTTTCGAATTTACTGTTTTCAAGTTGTGTTAATTAAAACTCAGTGCTGGATGCTCCGCCTCCGACTCCCGTCTCTCGGCACTACACTGGTGACCCCGACGTAGGTCTCGCTGAAGCTTCAGGGACCAAAACAAACATGGCGAATAATGCTTTTATCAAGTTGCCGGAGTTCTGGGAATTTTCACAGACTGCGTGGTTCGCGCAGACGGAGGCGCAGTTCGCCATCCGTGACGTCACGGACGACACTGCACGCTATTACCATGTCGTGTCGGCGCTGGGGAGATCCACTGCGACCCGGACAAGTACAGAGACCTCAAAGCCTTCCTCTTGAAGACTTTTGAGCTGTCACAGTCAGAGCGGGCCCAATGGTTGTTGGCTATTCGGGGCCTCGGGGACAACAAACCCTCTGAGCATATGGAGATGATGCTCAACCTGTTAGGTGCGGAAGAGCCTAACTTCCTCTTCATAGAGCTGTTCCTCCAACACACGCCACCGCAGGTCCGGACGGCGCTCGCGGGCACGAGGATTACCAAGCCACGCGCGTTGGCAGAAGAAGCCGACCCGAGGTGCTAGCCCCAACACGAAGTGTCTACCCCCCGGACAATGACAGACTAGCCAACAGAGCCCCAGTGGCCGCCGAAGGCCGTGCCAGCACAGGTATGTGCTATTTTCACGCGCGTTTCGGTGCTAAGGTAAAGAGGTGCCAGTCCCCGTCCAACTTCAAACCGACGGGAAACGCCAAGGCTTGCGCTCATTCGGCCGCAAGTTTTTTTGCAACACCGGCGCTCAGAGGAGCGTCCTGCCGGCTACGGTGGAGGACACCGCGCCTGGCATCCACAGTCCACAGTTGAGGTCCACTAACGACACCCATCCGCACGTATGGCACAAACACTGCGGACCTGTGCTTTGGAGACCAGCGATTCAGGTGGGATTTTGTCACAGCCGACATCTCCTTCCCCCTCCTCGGCGCGGATTTCCTTTGTGTGCATAATCTGCTAGTAGACGTCAAAAACAACCGCCTGGCGGACGCACGGACGTTCTCCTCGTCTCCTCCAGCTCCCTCTCAGAGGGGGACGAATATCAGCTCCCCCGAAAAGGAGCACCAGGGACACCTACGCGACCTCTTCATGAGGCTCGACCTGCACGGACTGATCAACCCGGTGAAGTGCCTGTTCGGGTTGTGCTCCATCCACTTCCTGGGGCATCTCATCAACAAAGATGGGGCCACCGCTCTTCCATCGAAAGTGGAGGCGATTTCTGCTTTTCCCCGCCCGCACACAGCTCGGGCGCTCCGAGAATTCCTGGGGATGGTGATGTATTACCACCGGTTCATCCGCCAGGCGGCTCACGTCATGCGCCCGCTGTACGGGACTCTCAAGGTTAAGTCTCCTGGCCAGGCTATCGACTGGACGGCGGAGAGGGAGAAGGCATTAGGGGCCACGAAGGCCGCCTTGGGCCAAGCCGCCATGTTGGCCCATCCGTCGCATGATGCCCCCATCGCCATCACCACTGACGCGTCTGACTCCGCCGCCGGCATGGTGCACGAACAATGGGTCGATGGCAGCCGCTCGCCTTTTTCCGTCACCAGTTGACCCCTAGGGAGCGCAGATACAGCGCGTTTATCAGGGAACTCCTTGGACTCTGGCTGGCGATCCGCCACTTTCGGTTCCTCCTGGAAGGCAGAGAGTTTGCGGCTTTCGTGGACCACAAGCCACTAACATTGTGCATGTCCAAGGTGGCGGAACCGTGGTCCGCCCGCCAGCAGCGCCAGCTTTCGTACATCTTCGAGTACACCAAGTCCAACGTGGTCGCAGACTGCCTCTCAAGAACAGTCATCGGAGCAGTCCAACTGGGCCTGGATTACGTCCGTACGAGCGTGGACCAGGCCTCCGACCATGGGGTCCAGGCCCTGAGGAATTCAGATACGATTTGCGCTTGGAGGAGGTCGCGGTTGGCAGCTCAGACGTGAGGCTATGGTGCGACGTCTCCACAGGCCACCCTCGACCGCTGGTCCCGGTGACTGAGGGGTTGGGGGTCAAGCTGCACCGCACTACCGCCTATCATCCCAAGGCAAACGGCTTGTGCAAACGTTTCCACCGTTCTATGAAGACGGCCCTACGGGCCAGCTTGAAGGACGGCGACTGGGTGGATAGGCTGCCATGGGTAATGCTCAGCCTCAGGTGAGCCCCTAAGGAGGACCTGCAGTCCTCATCGGCGGAGCTGGTCTACGGGCAGGCCCTACGAGTACCAGGGGATTTTATTCCTGACGCCTCGGTTCCCTGGTTGGCGGCCAGACAACGTTCCTCCCTCCTGGAAACCGCCACGGTTTTCGCGCCCGTTCCCATGTCGCAACACGGCACAAACATTCAAGTTGAGGAGGAGATAGTAGTTGTTTAACCTTTTAGATTGAGTAGAAATACTTTTAAATGTACAGATAGTAATTAAATTGACCAAGGGGCTGTATTTAAAGCTACAAAAATAATTGAAAAAAAATAAAATACAACGTCGCTTCAGGCGTCCACACTAATCCTAACATGAAACCACATAGGTCCGGTTTTATTTGAAACCACTCTGGGACCATAGACCTATTAAAGAACATGGTTTATTATCTGCCTAATAACATGGTTATTGAAGACATGGTTTCACAAAAAAATCAGCTGGAGGTTGTTGGATGTTTACTTTCTGGTGGATGTTGATGGATATTGCACAGAGGGATATTGCACAGATACATCTTACTATGAAAGTACTTCTTCGAGTTTAACTCCCTCTGCATCAGCAATCGGCTAGCCGGCGAACATCAGGGTGAGTAGAAAGGGACATTTGTGGAACTTCTGTTTACAGACCCACCGTGGATTAATAAGCAGCTTGGAAACATAGATCTGTGATATCGTCTGAGTAATCGTTTATACACTTTATGGTCAGAGTGCTAGCTTGTGGAGATTGACATGACAGGGGCTATCGGAGGGTTAGTCCGTTTAAAGGCTGCCAGCCAAGTATTAAGGGCTGGTTTCCTATTCAAAGGTAGCCTGTGGAAATGTATGATTACCCCAGCTGCCTTGGCCCTATATAATTCATTACTGCAACCAGGGGCAATGCAATAAGATGATCCTCCTGTAGACCTGGTTGTTTGCTTTTCCGTAGCCATTTCAGCGAGCCTCAGAGCCTGACTCATTACCTGCTATGGCTGCTAGAGCCACAGAGTAGGAGTAGGTTACCATGCCAGTGACGTAGCTGATTGTTGAAATCCAACATGGCGGCGCCCCGTAACATAAATAACACTTCCACCATACAATTTAGTCCCTTTTAGCAAGTTCAACCATTTTTAGTTATTGTACCAATGAGAAGGCAGACAATATCTGTTATATCAACTAAACTTGATGAATTCCAGTTAAGTTCATCTTTAATGCTTGTTGGAGAAGCACGTGCGAGTAAGTTGGCAATGTGTTTTTGATTCATTTCACAGGCTCACATGATCCTTGCACATTTTGGGTTGGAACTTCATGAATAATTCCATTTATTGTACTTTCAATTTTTTCCCTGCTGCGACAACACAAGGCCAACAACCAAGGGTTACTTTCATCTCTGGCTTGAATGTATTATTATGAAAACCAACACCTGCTGGGCTCCCCTGGGCCTTCCGTAGGATTTAAGGATTCTAGGACTTCACTTGCCATCAAGTTGGATTTTTTCAAAACCAGTAGAATCCTGAAAGATGACCTAGCTTAGGGTGAGAAGAGATGAGATGAGATGGACAGAAGGCAGCAGTAATACATGAGCCTCACCATACAAAAGTACATTTTCACTGTGCATGATACATTTCCAGGCCCCCTTTTGCTCAACTACTCATTGAAGCTTGTTTGTGTGTTTGTGTGCATCCCTGTAGCAAATGAACACATTGTGCGTCACAGTATGATTTTAAATTGCCAACATTGGAATCCATAAATTCTCTTCATGAATGCGTAGATGTTTATGGAAAAAGGCGATGGACGATTTAAGACGATGGTACTAGCATACAAGGCAGTCGATGGAACTGCCCCTGCCTACTTCCAAGCATTGCTAAAGCTACACACCCCGGCTCGATCCCTCCGCTCAACTACCTCAGCTGGACGTCTGGTACCGTCATCGCTTAGAGCTAACAAAGGTCGTTCAGCAAAGTCACAACTTTTCTCGGTTTTGGGACCTCAGTGGTGGAACGAGCTCCCTGCTGTTCTCAGGACCGCAGAGTCGCTCACCATCTTCCGAAAAAGAATCATGACTCTCCTGTTCAGAGTCCACCTCGACTCTGCATAGCCACCCTCCCCCCTCTGGCCACCATTGTACACTGTATTGTATTGTGTTGTGTTGTATTGTATTGTATTGTATTATAGTACTTAACTGTGTAGCAACGGCAGTAGCTGCTATCATTGCTGTAAACACGGGGAATTGGTTAGCCTAGCGATTGTTGTACTTGCACTTGGTTCTATGAACATCCTTTCTGTACCGACATCGATATATTGTTGCACTTCTTATGACAAATGTACTTATTGCAAGTCGCTTTGGATAAAAGCGTCTGCTAAGTGCCCTAAATGTAAATGTAAATGCAAAAAGGGATTTAAACTGCTTCAATTTACCCATTCAATAATTAATTCAGCTATTGTGCCACCTTTTGTGGCAGGAATCTTCAGCGCAGCATAACAACACTGCACCACGTAGCGGGGTCTTTCATGCCTGGTCTTGGGAATGTTTTCATACACAGCTATATGACAAATTAAATTAATTCCTCTGTGTTTGTGTGGCTATACAAAGCAATGCTGCAGCCGTGGCGGGTGAATAATTGAAATAACTTGGAGGATGCCTGAAATGACATCAACAGGTGGCCAATGTTTGCACTAATAAACAAAATTAAAACTGCGCGCAGTGATGAACGGGACCTCGCGCCGGCTTGCGGCCGCGTCACGTGCCGTCCTAACATGTGTGGTGGCGAGATGTGCGCATGTTAGGACCGCACGTGACGCAGCC
>OOFH01103419.1:2235-16505 GCA_900323355.1 Merlangius merlangus
TTTGTTGCACAGCTGAACGCTGTATCACATCATGAGCTGGCTGTTCTCAATTCACAACATGCATTCCATCAAAACTAGCCTACATGAGGCGTTCTGACCAAAACAGATTCACTGAACTCCCCACAATTATTACAGAATTCAAGCAAAGCAAGAATGACCAAAAGTCACTTTGTGTCAACAAGAGACTGATTCCTCAATTGCAAGTTAAAACAGCCGACCACTTGAATACAAAAAACACAAAAGATCTCGCCACAGCACCAGCAAATCTTAGGCAATAAATATCGCGTCTTACCTTTATTTATGTGGCAGTGGTCTGCAGATGCATCCCGTGGTGTAGCCTACCACATCCATTTAGTTCAACAGGTTATCGTTCTGATACTGTCCATGGTAGGCCTACTAGCAACCTGCTCTGGTGCTTTTTACCTATGTATTCAGGCTAAGATGACTTGATTGTCTGATACCTCATCATCCCAGCCAAAGAGTATTGGTATTATTAGTAATGGCGAAATCGAAAAAATAACTTCACAAAGTGTGTATTTTTCCAATGTATTTGTTATCATTCGTAGCGTTGATCAGCAGAGAAATAGTTCGCCAAAGTCGTTGACGTCGCTTTGCAACCGAATACGCTGGGGTTGATAAGTTACCGGACTGCAGAGTGATACAGATGACGAGAATCAGAGGCAAAAAAAAACACTTTCCTGTCAATATGGTGGATGTGAGCGTTCAACTGTATTGAGAAGAGCGTCGTATAACAAACAAAAATAATTGACAGCTGAACGATAGGAAGGCCCATGCAAGTGAATGGCGCAGTCTACAGCATTGGTAGGAGCCGTGTAAGTAAGGGATAATGTATAGAATGCCGGTCATTATCGGGAAAAAAAGCCCAGAAAGGGCGAAAAGGACCCCGACGCGCAGCAAAGGTGTCTTGCTTCCCACTGAAGGGGCTTAATTTCGATAATGACCGGCGACGTTCTATACATTATCCCGTTTATTACACGGCTACGTACCAAAACGAAAAAAATACTTCACATGGTGTCTTTTTACAATTTATTTGTTTCCAGCATTCGTAGCGTTGATCAGCAGAGAAATAGTCTGCCAAAGACGTTGACGTCGTTTAGCAACCGAAGACGCTGGGGTTGAAAAGTTACCGGACTACTTGAGGAGTGATATCAGAGACGTCATTATAGGCAAAAAAGTCCTTTGTTTTCCATGACGGCGGTCAATTATAGGCCTACTTAGCAATGGTGAATTATCAAATATAATTCACCACCGGATGTTTTGAAGAGCCCATGCAATGGAACGGAGCGTTTCACGGCATTGAGAAGACCCGTGTAATATTCCATAATAATTCAACTCGATTTTTATTTTTTTTTACAAGTGGTGGGGACAAAATGAAGCTTGACGAAATCTGGTGGGGACGCGTCCCCGGCGTAATCGACGCCTATGGTAACGGTGATAAACATATCCGAAGTTCGCGGGTTGACAGTTCAATAACCAACAGAACACATCAAACATGGCTGATAGCAAGAAAAAAATATAAAATTTTGTTTCATAGCCCGTTTTGCTCCTTCCTCTTGCTGTTGTTCAGTTCCAGCTGCTCTGAGCGTAGTCTCCACGAAAAGACTGAACGCGCTTCGCATTTCACATACAAAATATATAGGTCTAATTAGGCCAATCTGATTTCGCGGTGGCCGCGTTGCCCGGGCCCTCTCCCATAAGTACAGTTAATGGGACGGGAAGAGACAGGCTCTGTTAGCCCCGGTTAGCGCGATACTAAACAGAAGCTATACCGGAGCATGCTGCCGCAACAGGTGCAAGTTAGCCTCCGGTTTGATATTCGCTCGATTTACCACCCAATCGGATTCATCAAAACAAGTGCACTACATTACGGGCTTCGTATGTTGAGGACACCGTGGGCCTATACCACGAAGCTCGATTAGAGGGTTAGCGAGGTATGTTAAGCTGAAAGCCTGGGTTAGCTGTACCACGAAAGTCGATCTCTTTAAAGCTAGGGTAGGTGATTTTTTTACTGAAATATTTGACAAAAATTTCATAATAGCCAGTAAGCTTTATGTAGGCGAAGTGCTCTGAGAATATCTGATCATTACTTTGCTCTCCCCTGCCTCTGTGTGCCCCCCCCAAAGAATTGCCACCGCTCAGGTACACTTTGACCAATCAGAGCGAGGCTCCGATTCTCCGTTCTTATTGGCTGTGGGACTGTCCGTCACCTTGGCACCGGACAACAGCTGAGTAGCAATGTCTTCATCAACGGCCCATAAATTCCCCATTCCCCGGATACCATCAACTATATATGTATTTATGCAGTTATCAGCACTACTGTTTAATTACTTCGGAATCGGACATGGCGTTTCGTCTTCCTATCAATGTAACTGAATTCACATGAACGCGCATAACTGACGTTCGGAGGGAGGAGCTACAGCAGGTAGCGTGGCAGGGAGGGACCAGAGAGCACGCAACGGAATCTCAACGGCTGTTTTCTCTAAAATCGCCTACCCTAGCTTTAAGCGCGCAGAGCACACATTTCTGGCTTTTAGCATGTAAACCTGCTAATGGGCCCAGATAGCAATCCCACCTCTTTTTCAGAAAATGCCCCTTTTAAATGTGCTCCATTGAATGTTGTGACATTAATGTAGTCATAGGCAGGTGCTGAGGCCATCATCTTAAGCGCACAGCCGTGAGGTTTCCCCCCACTCTGCCCTCTGTCTCCCAGGAGCCCCTCAGGGAGTTCAGTGCTCTGGTGGGCAGGATGAGGCAGAGGTTCG
This sequence comes from Merlangius merlangus, assembly GCA_900323355.1. Lineage (NCBI taxonomy): Eukaryota > Metazoa > Chordata > Actinopteri > Gadiformes > Gadidae > Merlangius > Merlangius merlangus. The sequence goes on from OOFH01103419.1 coordinate 5,019, forward strand.
GGGTGGAAGACAGCCCTCTGACCACCAGCCTGATTACCGGGCTCGGCACGAGGAACACGTGTCTTCAGGCCCTGAAGACGCTGCGCTCCTGGGGCCTGGCTGTGGACGAGGCCTACTGCTTGGCAGGGGCCCCGAAGGACCCCATCCTCTCCCTGGTCAAACCTCACATCCTCGTCACGGTCGGTCCACTTTCTACCCATGCTCCCTGACCACAGAGTCCACACGCTGGCATTCTATCTGCTACATGACTGGTAGCCAAATTAATGTTACATTTTGTTTAAAATGTCACATAGATGGCAACTTTTTTAAAATAGATGATTGATGATTAACTCCAAGGTCAAATTACAAGCTGGGTTACTTCAACTGCACTTGCCATACGATCCACTTAAATGTGTCTTATCAAGATATCGCATTTTCAGCCAATTCTATAAAGATCACAATTTAGAGAAACCAAAGTAGTGACCCTCATGCTCAAATGGGGTGGATGTTGTGTGAGGACGATTCCAATAATAATTGTGGAGTTGATTTTGTGCATTTCACAAGCCAGCCCAAGTATTGCTCTTAAGCAGTTCTTTGTTTTCGATAATAAATTAATAAACATAATGCAGGGTTTCTCTTGTTGGACAAGTGTTAAGTAATATTTATGCACTATAAATGTATAGATCACATTTTAAAAGGCTACTGGAGTTGGGAACCTCTTCGTGCTTCTCTTGTGTGTCATATTTATTTTTGATCCAAAGTGTATCCATCTGGCTGGTCTACTTCCTGAAAGAGATAGTACAGTTTTTCGTATAAAGGGCAATTGTGTGTCTTTCATCCTTTAAGGGAAATTTAGTCCCCTTCAATTTCAGGTAAGACTAAATTGTGATAATTAGTTGTATTAAAAATATAAGGAAGGGCTTGGAACACCTCTGGGCATGAGGGAGCTGTGCTGTGTAGCTGTGCGCTTCACTTTATTCACCAGCGCTGTAAGACTGGCACAGGACTTGAGTGAAAACATTGGCACAAGAGTACTTTTCATACAGCCTATTTGTCAGTTTTGTTAGTTCTGGCTTCATAAAAATGTATTGCTTTTTTATACCTTAATTTGCCTCATGTCCGACTCAATAAACAACCTAAAAAGAATAATACGCATTCATGAGTTCATGAGAAAACAAATATCCACAGTGGAGATCAGTGGCGGTGTGTTTTACATATATATAAAGTGCAATAACGATTGGAATGTTGAAACAGCAATCTTTAGCCTTGTGGGTGTGGCCAGGATCACATGTAATGATTCCACTGTTGCCTTGGAAGCATATCTGTTATGATTCCGCTGTTGCTATGGAAATGTGCAGTATTGCCGAGCATGACAGTTTCCCAATCAATCAGATGTTATTTAATTTCACTGTCTAATAAAATACCTTCTATTGTAAATGGTCATGGTAAGATCAAAACACAAGCAGTGCTTGGTAACTTCTCCTAATTAAGCACATTACAAACTGTTTGTAATATATGGACCTAAGGACAGGGAAATAGTGTGTGTTACCGATTGCCACGCAACACATACAATCCATTTTAGTGACGCCATGCGATGAGGATTAGTATTTGGCATGGGAGATGGCTAGACAAAGTCCATTTCTGTCATATAATTTATAACTCTTATCTAAATAATCATGCACCACATCTTTCAAACCAACATTGTTTATTACTTGCTGTATCTCCTTGTCCTTTTATAGTTTGCATTTAGTGAGAGGAAAATATTAAACAGACAAAGTCAATATGCATTTGTCTGTCATGTATACCAGCATGGACGCTTTAGCCTTCCATGGGCTCCTGGAGCGGTCTGGTCCTTTTGGGTCCCTATTCATTCTACAGTGGCCAGTGTCTTAGAGAATCCCCTAAAGACTTTGAAATGGAAAAGAAAATCTAAAAAAAGATTATAAATATATTTGTTACATTTTATCATATGGCAGTGTTTCACAACACATTTTAAATATTTACATATTTACATAAAATAGACACAATTTAATTGTAATTATAAAGGACATGATTACTGATACTGATTCTGTGCCACTAGATTTGTGTAACATTTACAACAAAATCACAGAGACAGCGCTCAACAAAGACAAAACTGCTTCTGACTGGTGCCAGGGGCTAGCCCATACCAGTGTCATGGGATTGTCCCCACTAGATGATTTTAGTGCGTGAATCATCTTAAATTATCTTAAAGTTATTAAATTCTTTCTGAATCAACCTTCTCTCACAGATCTGACGTCACCATTTCATTATTTTCTGAATCTGACCCTGAATCTGAAGCCTTGGCTTCCAAGCCGCTGTCCAGGTCCACATCACCAAACATCACTTTCCGTCCGGGCGTTGAGTCCTCTTCGTTTCCGCTGGAGGTCGATGCCTCGTCGTCTTCCTCGGCATCCTGCTCCGTGTTGTCTGGGATGATGTGCACGTCCTCCTTGGCGTCCGGCACAATGTCCTCCTTGAACCACACAGACTTGTAGCCCTCCTCCGTGCGCCTCTCCTTGGTCAGAATGGGCTTCACCTCCTTCTCGCTGTCCGCTCCGTCCATCTCCGACGTGCTCCCCTCTTCTTCAGGCAACACGGCCAGGAGGGTTGCTGCAGACTTCATAAGGGTCTCTTCTTTTGCGGTTGTGTTTCTGGCCATGGTGGACGCCGTCTCTGCGCTCAGCTTGCGCCTGAGCTCCACGGGACTGGCCTGCCCCGTGCTGTCCGAGTCTTCGTCCTTCTTAAACGCTTCATTGGTGTACTGGACGCCGTCGTTAGGACCCCCTGGACCTCGACCGAGCTGCAGGGGCCAACATCAAATAGTTAAGAGTGAAAAGTAAAAGACTGGAAACTGTTAACAATACAATGTGTTCAGGATGTGAGGTTTTTATACTTGACAGGAATTTGTGGACACAAGAACTCACAGAACTTCGGAAAACACTGGCTTCGGAAAGTTTCCCCCAGGCTGCTTTTCCGTGTTGGACACGATAAACCAAGTATCCAACGATTCCCAGAGAAATGAATAGCAAAACGGCCAGGGTGGCTCCGAGGATCGCCATGTCTGATGCACCGTATCTGCCAGCTCCGGCTGCAGCTTAAAGAGCAACACAAACACCTCCTAATGATCAACAGTTTGGTAACACTTTACAATAAGGCCACACTAATTTACCATTAACTAACATAAGTTAATGCAGTCATTAGCTTTATAGAGCAGATCATTAGAGGTTAGGGTGAGCGGCCATAATATAACATATAAATTAAGACCTTAGTTCACATGAACACCATTAGTAAACATGAACGCTATTAATTGATTAGTAACAATTAGTTTGCTATTAATTAACTGTAGTTTGTTTTCTTCTAAGGAAACCTTGTAGATTGGAATTAGAGTCAATCAGAGTTGGAAGCGAGTTCAATTAGCTGGCTGTTTGCAAAGAGCAGCTTGGCTTTTTCTCTTCATTACTCTTGAATTTGATTTGTGCACGATGCAAATTTCCTCCCTGTCAGACGTGCTACCTGGGTGAGAAGGTGTTGAGCTGGCAGTTGAATCACTGCCTTGAGTTGTCATGCTGCCGTCAGTAGTAATACTGTCAAGGGTAGACCCAGGGGGACTAGAAGTAGGAATGGCTGTCGTACTGGAATTGGTTTGAGGTTCAGAGCTAGTGGTTGGAGCCAAAGTTGTGGTTGGCTGCCCTGCAGGAGAGCAAAGTGTTTGTAGCTCAATACTCATTTCATGCCTGTATGTATTCCTGAGACCAGCATATCCTCAAATAAACAGTGTTACCAATAGCAATTGATATATTGGCAGGCATTCTGAAGGCGGGGCGCTAAATCCTAATTGATAGCCCATGTGATGTGCCATTATTGACAGCCATGCAATTTGTTGTTTTTCTGTAACGATGCGCTTGAATTATTGGCCAAAACGACAGGAGACACTGGACCAACATGGGACGCATGACAGACTGCTTACTAAGCTACTATCTCCAGAGGAAAGGTTTTCCATGTCTTTGTTTCAATTTGGTCCACTTGTGCCCTATAGAGGGCACTTCTTAGGCTGTCATCATTTTGTATTGTTGTCTGAAATGTTAGTGTATGAATGTAGTTCCTGTGGCTTGTACATCAGGAGGCCACATTCCAATGACCGACTCCATTGAGGTCGTAGAGAAGCAAAGGCATGTTGGAAGTATTGGTGTTTCGGTCATTGTTTAGTAATTAATTGTGAAATTATTTGTCGTTATGGGGCGACGTTGCGTTTGAAACAGCTATAGCGTTTCTCAATTTATTTACGTTTATTTGGGAAAGTAAAAACTTCAAAACTTAAAAGACACTTTCAGTGAGTGCATGAGCACACAGGGGAACGGGGAAGGGGTTGCTAAGAGAAGATAGTAGAGACCAAATGGGTCCCTATCCATGAGTTTCAAATGTAGTCCTACAACCTGCCATGTTGAGGACCCACAGGTGTTTCAAACTAATTAATTGGTCCTACGCCAATCAGAAACACAACTCAAATTGAAACACCTGTGTTGGTCCTCAACATGGCAGGTTGTAGGACAACATTTGAAACTCATGGATATAGTGCACATCTAATACCCATAATGCACCCTCAAATAAGTGTTCAACTGATGCATACTTATTACCACACTATATTCGACGATGCACAGTGGTTATCGTTGTCGTCAGATTTTTCCAATAGAAAGGGCACATACTGGTTCTTTATGCAAAATAGCTGTTGAGGGACATTTAACTTGTCTTTTATCACTACATACACGTGACAATGATGGATTCCGGGCTCATTTAAGTGTCTAAATCTTTCCTAATTCTCTGCCTTACTTGTTCCCTTAAATTACATAGTGTTCACCATATAAGTAATGAGGGAACAAGTAAGCAAATTCAGACATATGTTTTACCAAACATGGCATCCGATATCTTTGGAAAGCGAGTCCACTATCTCCTTCCATGAATTGGCAAACATTTGAGCAACTCTGTGTGACTTTGCACAGGGCTCATAAACCTCACACAGAACAGTTCACACAAACACTCCTAAAATTCGTCCCTATTTGAAAGATAACTACAACTCAAGGGTAAGAAGTAAAATTGCCATGCGTGACGTCATTTGAAATCCTCCAATCACATCCACACAATGTTAAGTTTGTTAACTCTGCCGTACTGTGACATGAGGTCACAGTACGGCAGAGTTAACAAACTTAACATTGTGTGGATGTGATTGGATTCGTGTGACCCACGCCTGTTTGTGCAGTTCACCCACGTTGCCTATGAATCCGACTTCAGGGGGCCAGAGCACCTGCCCTTTGCCCATAGAGGTCCAGAGTCCCCTCTTCTACCTGGTTATTTTTGTTCTATCTGCTCCTTTCTAAGAGTTGCGCAACCTGCCCTGCTTAAGGTCTCTCCATAGGTCTGGTGCAAGCATTGTGGCATATTTGAGATTATTTGTAACTTCATCAAATCAGAATAATTTGGACTCCAAGACCCCTTTCAGCATGCAGCATTAGAATAAGCATTCATCATTACACTAGGAAACTGGTGGCTGAATCGTAATAAATCCTAAATTGTCCTACCTGAGGTCAGTTCTACCTGCACGTCGACTATTATTACATCTCCAACTGCAGTGTCCCTTGCTTCGACCTAGGAATGTACAAGCCAGGTATTATAATATCTCAAACACAGTACAGTCGGTCCATTTGACTGAGATAAATCATAAATTCATGGTCTGGATTAGCTTACCTGTAGGGAAACGGCACCCAATGGAGAGTCCTTCATCAAGAACAAGTTATGCCCTATTATTGAGAAATTGCTGGTTCCAATGATTGCATACACAATGTCAGGATTCTCCCCCTGCATTAGAAGACATAGACTGTAAGTCAGGCCTATGGATCTAGTTGTTAGTCAAATAAATAATGTTCTGAACACCAAAGATGATTCCAAATCATCATCAAACAAGAACAAATGTTAAGTTTGAGCTCTGCCCTATTTTACCCCAAGGAAGTCTTCATCCGTAGCCTGGATTATCAGAGGCGTATTGTCAGTTGATTTAAAAACCATGGAGCCCAGGCCAGAGACAACGCCACTGTATGGAACCCCCTCGAATACTGGCGCATGCAGACTCTTGGGGACAACCTGGATTGTGACTGTTGTTGTGGCAAATTGGAAGCTATTGACGGTTTGTGCAGCCTGGAAATGGAGAAAACATTAGGGTTGGTTGGTTGTTCAAATGGCTGACGGTACAACATTTAAGTACTTAACTAAAAGTCTACAGTGAGCCTGGGCTATAAAATAATCGAAGTTGCTCATTTGCTCTATTTACCCAACTCCATAGCCCCATATGTGCACAGTATGTACCATGTATGAACACACTACAGGCCTCAGTGAGCAGTTTGAACCTTGTATGAACACACTACCGGCCTCAGTGCAGTATGACCCATGTATGAACACACTAGAGGCCTCAGTGTCAGTAAGAACCATGTATGAACATATTACAGTCCTCAGTGAGGGCCTAGCCCGGCAATACCCGACAAATTGCGAACTGTATGTCTTGAACCTCTCCATTATTATTTTTATTTCCAAAAAACTTCTTTGTGTTGTAAGACAGCCAAATAAAGATAGACTCTAATAGAAATGTAGGTGTTGTTTTACCATGACACTGAGGACGATTGGGCCGGGGACATCCACTGCTTTCGTCATTGTAATGTTTCCACTGTTCGCATTGATTTGAAACAGATTTCCTGTGTTTCCTGAAAAATATGAAAAGGATCTGTCCAAACAGCTTCCAACGTTCAATACACAAGTGTAAGAAGGAACTCATTTCAATAACTTTTGTATAATGTTGATCACTTTTCTGAAATATCTAAAGCCTGATGAGTTTAACACGGTGTTCAAGGCCAGTCTGAACGTGGGGGGGGCAGTTTAAGCTTATTTTGGAAACAAACACTGGCTAGATAATTAAGTCTGTAAATTATAAATTCCACACATTGCTGTTATCAGAGTGAAATATGAACAATACAAACCCGTATTGGATAATTGTATTATAATTGCAATTGTATTAAATCTTTTATTATATTTTTGTAATAATTTCATTCTGATGAAGGCGGCAGTTTTTCCATGTTTACAGTTGTTACTGATGTCAATTCAGTAACAACTTCGATCAACAAGTCAGATCTCTGCAATGAGGGTTTCTGACCTGTAATTGCGAGTTCAGTTAATTTATATCAAGTCAAAGCTTGTTTCTCCAGGGTTGTCTTGAGTAGGTTAAATCTTGTTTAACGGGCATTTGAATGTTTCACTTTCTTTTGCTTCGTTTTAGTTTTGACTAATCAAGTTGAGGGGGTGGGATAGGCATAGGCAAACAGCTAGGAAAACTCCAGCGGTGCGCTGGGAAACCATGCCAGCAAAGCTGGAAACTTTACTTGTATCAGCAGGTGGGAAGACCAGCTAAAACGTCATGGTCGGACATCACTAACTTTCTTAGACAAAGTGTCTGCTGAAGTTTCAAATCACCACCGTATAGAATGGCAGCTGTATAAGCGTATGTAAGAGTGGTGCAGAATTGTATTTTTTCATGATTTGCATGCCACTGATGGGCTTATTAATATCATGAAGCCTATTGTCCAGGCACCTTACCACTTAAAATTGAGTATACCATTCCTGCGTTAATTCCATTATCACCATCCACAGCATAAAGTGGTCCTGGCTCCAAAGTTAAGGCATTCGCCTGCATTAAAAAAAAAAGACGCACAAATCGATCTAAATGTTTCTTGTAGGCTAAGCTACAACAAATAAATAACTGCTGAACCAACAAACAACCATTATTGTACATCAATATTTCATATTATTCCCTAGAGATAATCAAAGCTAATAATCCGCAGTAGTATTTAACTCTTATTCAAGTGTTTACAAATTGTCGGAAGTAACTCTTGTTTAAATTCATGGTTCATTTCCAAGGCAAATGAATGTGTAAGCTTCTAGCTACCACACGATCATGTAATCTCCTTTTGGTTTGTGGATACCTCATGCTCTGTAAGGCTCACACTTCCTGTGTAGCCATAGCTCTGGCAGATTTTACTCGGTCCAACGCTGATGACATTACATGGCTGGAACCAGGGGGGTCTGTTGTCATCATCAATGATTGTAACCATGATGGTGGTGCTGGCGGTGAAAGACGGTGCACCTTCAGGTGTGGGCTCTGCTGTGTCCTTATAAGAGTAACAAGATACGAGAAACGATGAGGAAGTTGGTCTCGTTGTTGGACTCATCTCCCTGGAGGTGCTGGGGGCAGTAGCTCTAGGCACAGGGCCTCCTCTGCTCTGCTGGACTGTACCCCCCATACACCCTGAGGGATATGAACAGGTTATAGTTACACTGGGACTAACAGTTTCTCCTGGCATCGCAGTGCAGAAGTGGACGAGTGTCACATTGTGTAAGAGCATCTCATTGGCTGAGACATGGAGATATTGAGACATGATTGGAAAGCTTTTTATAGCTTTTTTGTTACATTTTAAAAGAAAAATACAATTTATGATAAATAAATGTTCCTTTCTAATGGCTAAACTCCTCTATAGGTCATCGGATGCTTTATCCTCTGTTTTATTACTTTGTATGGCCTTGTGTATTGTGTACTTCTTGCTTCAGTCTTAAATGTGCCCTCGGGTTATAATATATCCATGTTACATTATATGGTTGATGGGCCTGCTTATCCTGCACAAATCCAACCCTTTTTGACACTGTACATTTTATTGTTTGAGTTCTTACCTGAGCGTAAAGTGTTAGTTTCACACTTTTAGTCACGTCATAGTCCAAAGCGGTCTTCACTAAAATTGCTCCACTGTTAGGAGATTGCAATCCAAATCCTACGTCCTGCGTGAGTGAAAGAAAAAAGGGAGAACTCTCATGTGTAAATGTAACAAATTATGTTGATTATTAAATTAGGTTTAATAAAATAAGCTCCTACTGGTTCTGCGATCAGTTTGTAGTAAAGTGGAAATGAGTCCTTGTCAGTGGCGTCGTAAGTCCCAACAAGTCTGCCCACAGGGGTAAACTTTAAGAACAAGAAGTTCCCGTTAGGACATTTGAGACAGGCAGATGTAGACACATACATCTCCATGAATACATTAGAGAGACAGAAATAATACTAGAAACAAAGAAGCCGAATTGAATAACTTCAAGTGCAACATCTTTCTTATTCATTTAAATAAATCATATGCTTCTACAGAAACTGTTTTCACAATGTTATATGACTGAGGTGCTTCTCTGATATAAATCTTTGAAAGATGGTTGACTCACCTCTATGAAATCGAGGCTGTACGAGTTCTGTGAAAACTTAGGGCCCTCATCGTTCACATCCTCTACAACGACTAGCACAGGGATGTCGTTGGTGAACTAAAACAGAGGAAGACGTCATTACCCAACCGACCACTCACACATCCATGACACGCATAGCACGGGAATTCTTATGCTATTCGTAATCTGCATCTTTCTAGAAAGCATAGAAATTGTATTTTGCTTTATAATCGATTTTCAAAATGACAAAGGACAAAGTTCTACACTATTTCACATGAGGAAGTGTTCAAATAATATCTTTATCTATAGGTATATATTGAGAGAGAGAGAGAGAGCGCGCATCTGAGTGTGAATCTTTGTTTGATTGTAGGTGTGATGTTGTTCCTCTTACCGCTGGATTGGCTGTATCCCTGCATTTAATATTCAGTACGTAACTATCGCCTTCCTACCAAAAAATGTAAAAACATATTACTCTAATCAGAATGAACTTTTGATAAACAATATAAATTGAGGTTGTCTTCTCTACCAAAACAAATGCATGCAAAAACATATTACTACAATCAGAATTCATATTTAATAAACATCAATTGACATTTAACACTTTCTACATTGAATATAGCCATTAATAGTAATTAACTGTTTCAGACTCACAGCAAACCAACTTTTTCCATTATATAATGTTAAGGTTTAAAAGTGTATTACTTCCCATTCCAATCTGCCCATGCACTTATTTTCATTGTGGCCGTTACTTTTGTTTGAATTTATTTGAAATGACAATATACAAAAGAATAATATGACACATCCAGCACTTCATATACATGTGTCAAGATACAAACTGCAACGTGTCTTCACACATTAAATGGATTTAGAGAGAAAATTAATCCCTGGGTTGATTTGGCAGAGGAGGGAGGGCTTTTATCAAAACATTTCAAATCAATGCCAACCCGTTTCATGGTTTCAGTTAAAATGTGTCATTGTTTTAATGATATTTATTACATTTGTACCTCAAAGTCCAATGGCCTGTTCAATTTAACTTGGTCTCCCTCGAGGTAGAATGGGCTGTCAACTGGAAGATCAATGAATTCGAGAGCGACTTCTGGTTTTAGCTTCTGGATGGTGGTAACAACGATTCCAACCTCGTTGTTTTCTACTATATTCGCATCCGGAGCAGTGCATACTGTGGAAAACAATGCACCTAGGATTTAGAGTAGACCCTACAATATATGGTTGACAATATTTAAATGGGATACAAGGCTATTGATTCTTGGAATTATTTTATTTTGTTACATTAACAAGGCCAGCTTTATCCATGAAAGTTAAACCACATTGATGTTAAAAAATGAATACTTACGTTCTTGGGCTTGGCCCCACATTGGAAACACCAGCATAAGAAACAGTATATTCCTCAAAGCAAGTTGCAGCCCCATGTTGTTTAACTGTGTGTCAGCTCCAGGGCTGTGCAAGGAGAGAGGGGGCGAGACAGCACTTATGGTGCCCAACGGAGATGGAGCTGCCTGGTCAACACCTCAGACCTTTGGTCCCAGGGTGGATCTACTACTTTATGGGAAGTCACTTACATGCCCCGGACTTTGACCTGCTCATAAACATATAACACAGTGGGCCTCCACATTATGGTGGTTGTAAAATAATCTTTATTAATAACACCAAATACACAATTCAACGATGTACACACCATGCCAACCAGGCATCCAGCCACCTCACATTTAAAAAAAGATCCCTGAAAAACATCAGAAATGGAAGGAGGGAATTCTAGATCTTCCAAATTGAGCTTGGCACTTATGTCTACAGTCAATTATTAAACTCGATGTCTTAGGTGGGTAGTATATGTTGAAAGGGTTACTATGGTACAGATTGAGCTGTCTGAAGTTTATAGGAGTAATAATAATAATAATAATGGATTGAATTTATATAGCGCTTTTCTAGACACTCAAAGACGCTTTACAGTGAAGGGGGGGACCTCACTAACCACCACCAGTGTGTAGCACCCACTTGGGTGATGCACGGCAGCCAATCTGCGCCAGAACGCTCACCACACACCAGCTTGAGGTGGAGAGTGAGGGAATTAATGAGTCAGCCAATTATACAGGAGGGTGATTAGGGGGCCAGATTGACTGAGCCTGGTTGGACCAGGACATCGGGGAAACCCCTACTCTTTGCGATAAGTGCCCTGGGATCTTT
>OOFH01103431.1:0-10840 GCA_900323355.1 Merlangius merlangus
CAATCTACTTTTGTGTGTGTCGGATAGACATTGATCTATTTTCGGGTGTAGACCCCCCCTGGGCTGAACAGGTACGGTGGTGGTGTAGGGGGATGGGGTGCTTGGCATGCTGAAGGGCAGACAGGATTCAGTGCAGGATGGAGCTACAGTGAGATCTTGAGGTACACCACCAGTTGAGGGGCAAGTTGGGATGTATTGTCTGTCTGTCTTTCTATCCCCCTAACTGCATTTTCCAATAAGTAAAGACATGTCCTTGGTGTGTCCGTAGCTCTTAATGCGAAAGGGCCCACTGTTACTAAGGAGGAATACAAATCCATAGACCAGGCCATCGCACAAGAGAAAATGCCCAGTATACCTAATTAGGGTTAAAACTTAAAACATAAATCTACTTTGGTGGTGGGGTTATACAATGGCTCCTTCTCGCTTGCTCAGCCCATAATATGCCCCTGACCTTCCAGAACTGAAGAGACCAGAAGAGCTATGCTTATTAGAAGAAAGATAACAGTAACTGTACCGATTAACAAGATGGACTGTAGCAGATAATTAGATAACCCGAACAATATGAGACAGTAGAGAATCATTACTAAATGCATTATGCCTATATTGTATTGGACATTTTTTTAAACTATATTGACAACTGGCGATGTTTCAAAATTTTCCTCCTAAGGTCTCGCACCACCAGTCAACAGGTTTCAGGGTCCTGTAGCAGGTTATGGGATGTATCTGTTGGGAGAGTTGAGGACAACATTATACAATATCTGAGCATCTGACCATCACAAAGGTCTGTTGATGTTGCGCGTCCTGTTACTGGGCCATCCCCCGTGTGGGCGGGTCACCCGAATCACCCTCCGGGTCACCCTCTGATTATTGTTACCATACGACAGGTAATGCCTGTACCCATGAGACCCGTTTCCGCACGACACTTTCACAGCCATCGATTTTATGGTGCCTTTGTCTCGTGCTTCAGACGGAATGGCGCGTTTCTAGGAATAGGTTTGCAGCAAACTGTGGTGCGCAGTTTGTTGCAAACCTTTTCCTTGAAACGCGCCATTCTGTCTGATTGCTGCATTCACAAAGTGTGAGCCATTGTGGCTACACCTTTTTGATGGTATGCCCCATCTCGGCATGATATCCTTTTGATGTTGGGAGAACTTCTAACCATTTGGCAATATTTCGTTCCCCCACTGGAGGTGAGTTAGATGAAAATTAAATCTATGTGAAGATGGTCCAACAGCAGTGGATACATTGTCAGGCAGTGGATGGGCCGCAAGTGTGGATCGAATTCCGTGACGAACATTGTTAGTGGCACAGATAACACATGTAATTGCGAAGCCCTTTGTGTACAAACGTTGATTGCTTGCTGCCTTCATTTCCCCCCTTTTGACACATGATCCCTCAGATGTGTCAACTTTGCACAATGGGGGTACAGCCAGTAGGGCAGGATACGTCTCACCTTCCGTCCCCACCCATATACCATCTACAGTATATTGATACACTCAGCCCTCTTCCATTGCGCCCTCTCTTTGTCATAGGTGCATGGTTAGAGGTCTGCCAGTGGCGCTGTGAGGGTATCTCGGTCAGGGCCAGAATCAGACACAATGCATGTGGCCGCCCCTGCCTGCATTTTTTGCCACTACGTCGTGGGAAGCAGTGCCCAAGGGCACAAGGTCATAACTGCTAGTTTCTAATTTAGCTGGAAGTAGCACTGCCCCTAGCAACTCAGCAACCAACATGTGGTGGGCGATGGGTTTGCCTGTGGATGTAAGAAAGTCCCTATGTTTCCATAGGGTGCCAAAATCATGTTCTGCACCAAATGCATAGCGAATGTCTGTGTAAACGCTAGCTTATTTACCGTCAGCCTGTTTCCAGGCCTCTTTCAAGGCTATTAGCTCAGCAGCCTGAGCTGAGAGATGAGATGGCAATGACCCAGAGGCTTGTGTCTCGTGGGGAGTCACTACAGCCAACCCAACCTTGTTAAGACCTGTTTCCTTGTTACGAGAGCCGGGGCCGTCCACAAACAGTTCCACTTCCGGGGCGGAATTGGGAACTTCCTTCAGGTCCAATCTCGGGGAACAAACTTCTGTCACAGCAGTGAGACAATCATGATGTTCATCACCTCCTTCTGCGGGAAGCAATGTAGCAGGGTTTAGTGCCAGGGTAATTTATTTATATAATTGAAAATGTGGATATCCTCATTTCCTGAATTCGATCTTTAACAACCTATCTTGATGTCGCTATAAGCATTCTTTATGCGTTTATAAGCCATACACTTTTTCGTAGTTAATGGATACTGTATGGACTATTTTTGTCAGGATGGAATATACCAAAGGATTCTTGTCTAAATAAAACACCTAGGAACTTTGTGGTATTTTGTGTTCTAATCAAAATTCACAATGAAGGAGATTTGTATGTTTCATTTATCCTTTGTCCTGGTTAAGTGTTCTTCCTCTTGGGGTGCAACTGTATTTCTTTCATCTGTATTAAGATCAAACCGTATTTTTCTGTTGGACACGGTTTGGTCCCTATTCTTTGTTGCTTAGGGGATTTAAGATTGAAGCTCAACCATGTATTGTTATAAAAATAAGGTTTTGTTCAACATCATTATATACATGTAGGGTTTTGTTCAAGATCATTATATATGTATCTATACATATTTTATATAGGCACACATACAGACAGACAGACACACACACACACACACCCACACACACGCACACACACACACACACACACATTCTCGTATTTCTTACCTTCTTAGGACCACCACAAAAATGCCTAACTTTTTAGGACCACACTTTCTAGACATTGCAGAAAAGTATAAATTACACCCATGAATTTGAAAAAAAATCTGTTTTATTAATATCACTTCAGATTTAAGATTATTACCTTTTAAGGGTCACCACAAAAATGCCTACCTTTTTAGGACCACCCTTTCTAGAAATAGTAGAAACTTCTGAATTACACCCCTGAACTTAAAAAAAAATCTATTGTATTAATATCCCTTTAGATTTAAGATTATTATATAACTTTTTAATTACCCAATTTTTTTACCATACTTGTTAGGTCCGTCTCTGTGCCTCTGCTGTAGGCATCAGCACACCTGCTTGCTATCCCTGCCCCTTTTCAACCAACCACACGCCACCATTCCCATTGCTTATCAGCCCTCTGCCAGTCATCTCCTCTCTACTTCATGACATGTGTCCATGTCTTGCATTCAGGTCCCCCTTGCACACAACAGAGTTAATTCAAGATGAAGATTTAGACAATAATCATGCAACATGTCAAGCTTGCACCAAAGACGAAGGACATTACTTTTCTAACCATCACATTCTCTCGTTTAGGAGACAAAAGCTGTGTTCAAAATCGTTCCCTTATTCATTCTTTCACTCACTATTCCCTATATAGTGTTGACTAAATAGTGAACTATATAGGGAATGACGAAACAAGATTTCAGTAGATGCTCCGGATATACAGTATGTGTGAAGGAAGCAGTTGTGCCCAGCATCGTTTAAACAAATGGAGCTGTAAACCTGCCTGCAATTTCAAAGGTGTTAAAGTGTGGTTTTGTTAATAATGGTTGTGTTTCCTGGTAAATTTATTTCACCAGCAAATTACAGTGGTAAGCTCATGAAGAACTAGTTGTTCGTGAGTAAGTGTGAGCAAATACCATGGTCAACTAAATTAAGACTGGGCAGATGTGCTACCAATCTTAAAAAGACAAAATTAAATGAAACATACTTCAGGAGGAACTTTATCCTTTTAATGTCAGCCAATACGAACTCAACTGTGGCCTTCAATGTCCTTTTATGCCTACAAACCATACGGTAAAATGACGGCTTTAACATGAAATTTAGAAACAGTGAAAACAGGTTGAACACAAATTGAATATTACAGAAATATGAACAGAAACACATACATACAAATTATCCACATCTACAGCCGCTGATCTGAAATGATTCTGTTGTGCACATAGAATTTTATAGCTCTCCAGTCCCTCTCAGCTAGTGCTTGAGGGGAAGCAGCAATGCACCTCTCACAGTCCTGTTTTCCAGGTGTCTTCCCCATTCGGATGAAATCCATTAGCGAGTTCTCAACAGCATTCCCTTCCTCCATTGACCATTTTCGCTTAGCCTTTTTTGCACCTTTAAAAAAAAGATTGTAAAGAACACTTAATCCATAATAAATGCTATAAACGTTGAAAATAGTTATATATTAAAGCAAAAACTTATTTTCTTCATTTCTTCATATTCCCCATCTACAATTTGTATTTGTAAAACACTGGCTCTTTTAGTGCAGAAGATTAGCTAAATTACAATCTGATTTTACGTCTTTTAATCCTGGTTTTAGTCCATTGAATTTCGATATCTATCAAACTATCAAATAAACACTAAATGTTAGTCCCCATAGGAGACTTGTCATTGTCTTAAATGAGCTGTTGGGTCCTTGAGGATATTCACAACCTAATGAGACTTTACAAACACAAACTAAAAACCTAGGGTATTCAGATGGATGGCTTTTACAAGGAGATCCACAATAAGGGCCTTTCTGACAACACAACGCAACACAAGTGAGAAAACATACAATCACGACTCTACAACAAAAATGGATGTGCTTGTAAAGTGAATTCTTTTCTTTGTATTTGTAGGTTGTTTTAAATGCTCTTACACATTTAATTACATTGCTACTTTATTCTGGTCACCAATATTTGCATTGCACAGTCTTGCTGTGCGTAAAATACAATTTAAAGTTGGGTTGTTTGTTTTCGAGCTGGTTTGCTATAATGGCTAATGTAGCTAACAATAACAATGACTACCCAATGACAAACGGGAACGCTATGTGCTGCAAGCCAGGAAATTATGTCACGCTCTCGCTAGAGCAGGTCGGACATACGGGCATACCATACAAATAGATAGCAGCATAACTACTCATTACAACATCCATGTTTGTCCATCACAACTACTGTCTAATTGACAATACTTTATCTTACATATAATTGTTATATTTTATTCCTTATCTTAACTTGCAAAATTTGCATCATTTTGTTGTTACTTGTGCAATCTTCCTCTACTTCTTATACATATTTCATTAGCATTGTTGGAGGGAGATCTGCTTCCCTGTAATAGTACACATGATAAATAGAAACGTTGAACCTTGATTCTACCCTTACACAAATGTAAATATCAGGGTGGGAAATGTAAGGGCCACACCACATGCCTTACCTCCTGAACTGTGCTCTTCTCCCAGCTTCTGCTTTGAAGGGCCGCGTTTGTCTTGAGTCCTTGAAGCTCCTCCTGGAAAACATTCACACAAAATGGTATCATACGCAGGGCAAGACTGGCCTTCTGCATGTTGTGTAATGTGTACAGATGCCAAGAACTGCTGTGCATATTTAGATGCTCTGACCAATCACAGCTAGTTTAGAGAAATTAGCATACAGTATATGTGGAAATAAAGGATGTGCAAGGGCCACGCCACATGCTTACCTCGTAAGTTTTGCTTTCGTCTAAGCTGCGGCTTTGAAGTGCCCTGTTTGTCTTGAGTTACTGATGCCTCTCCTGGAAACACAAATTAGACAAATGTCACAATCTTCTGACACAAATGTAAATATCAGGGTGGGAAATGTAAGGGCCACACCAAATGCCTTACCTCCTGAACTGTGCTCTTCTCCCAGCTGCTGCTTTGAAGGGCCGCGTTTGTCTTGAGTCCTTGAAGCTCCTCCTGGAAAACATTCACACAAAATGGTATCATACACAGGGCAAGACTGGCCTTCTGCATGTTGTGTAATGTGTACAGATGCCAAGAACTGCTTATCCATAGACATACCTGTTGGAGTATTTGTATGATCGTCCTCTTCAGATGACTCCCCTGAGCTTTCTTCAATAACTTCAGATTGGTCTTCAAGACAGCCAACAAAGGCAAATTAAATAAGTGCAAATTATAAGTTATACAACTTCCAACTTTTCAATTACAATTGATCATTTCATACCTGTGGGGCTGATAGAGATTTGGTCCAGACTTTTCCCTTTGAATTCAGACAGTCTGCCCTGTTCGCAGGCCATCAGTACCTTGCTGATCTTTGCCAACTGCAAAGTCCCTTCAGGGAGGCGGTAGAACTTCCTGTGCACCCTTATGTCGTGTCCTAGAAAGTCTGCTAAAAGGTCTTGTTCAGTGTCATTTAGATTCAGTACTCTGGTGAGAGTGGCCACTTGTCTTCTAAGTTTTGTGGAGGAGAGAGTTTCTGGTTTTTGTGCCCCACAGTTTTTAGCCAACTCACGGATGCAGTCAGACCCCCTTAATCTTGTGTCAAACCCTGGCCTGGCAAATAAGTAAAGGTTTTCACCCACTCCACACGAGCTCCTCTCCTCCACAAGTAGCTCCAGAGATTGGACCATTGTTGGAGTTAGGATTATGGGCACCTTCCTGCCACGCTTCCCTCGAATCTCCACACGTTCGAAATGCTGGCAGAGCATTTTCTCTAAATCTGAAAGCGCTTCTGAAATATCTTCATTAAGTGGGGATTTGTCCCTGGAGACAAATGCTTCCAAGTACATCTTGGAGACTTCCCCTTCTCTCCTTCGATTAAAAAGGATAATCTGTGCCAGAGTCACTTTGGCAAGGTTGCTCCAATTCCTTGAGGTTTTCTCAACCAACAGCTGCCCATGATATTTTGTCTGCTTGTCAGTCATATACATGTGCATTTTTTTCACATCATCTGCTAATGGAATGAGTTTCGGCTTGTTCCATTTCTTCTCCTCAAGGGTTCGGTATGCAGCAGAAGAGATCATCTCATTCCAGGTGAGACTGTACATGCGTCTAAACTCTTGGACACACAGCTTCTTTTCATTGTTCTGGGAGAAAAGAGCTTCGGCCTCCATGATATCTGCAACTCTCTGAATGCTTTGTCCTAGCTTTGTGGCTAGGGTGGGTTTCTCAAACTTGTTCATTTTTTCATCAAAACCAGCTACTTCTTTGACAGCTCGAATTACATGGTTAAAGTGTTGTGGATGGATATAATCCTTCATCTTTTTGAGAGGAGTCACCTTCCTTCCTTGGATCAAGAGTCTCCCTAGTCCTCGCATAATTTGACGAACGTTGTCATGTAGTGAGGAAGTCTCGCGTTGCCTGTTGTACAGCTTTTCTCCAACCTTCATGATGTATTCGTCTCCTTTAACTGCATGGGCAATTTCATCTTGGGTCATTCCATTCACAAGCTCCCATACCTTTTTGTTCACATCTTTAGATACAGGCTGAGCACCAGCACAGAGAGTCTGTATTCGTGTTTTTCCAGGCAATGTTCTGCGAACGCTTGCAGCAAGGGTGCACCGTTTTGCGTGCTTCCACATAGATTTGCGTTTGAAGAGCCCAAAGCATGCAAAACAATGCTGATAGTCCTTTGGACTGCTCATGCCATTGCTTTGTTGTTTACATGGTACCAACATCCCCTCTCCTTTTGTTAGTGCCTCAACGTTGTGTGCCCGATTTCCTCGCTTGCGGAGTAGATTTAGCTGATTTTTTCTTTCTTTAGAATTCTTTGCATACATCCCCACACTAGCGACTTCTATTTGATCCCCATGTTTACGTTCCAAGTGGCGTGCAATTTTGGATTGCGGTTTCTGGCAGAAAAGACAGTAGTTTTTCTTTTGGTGGTATTTCTTGGACCCATTTACTTTTGGAGTAGTGGCTACAACCAGAGAATCACTCTTCTTGACTGACTGTGAATCTTCAGTTGATTTTTTACATCTGGTGTAAGTGTTTATTTTTCGCTTTCTTTTGACTAATTTAGCTGGTTCATTTTCTTCTTGACAAGTTTTAACTCCCTTGTCACTCATTTGGCATCGTGTCTTTGTTTTAAGTCTAGATTCACCTGAATCCTCTTCCTCGCTAGAGCTTGCTGTAGCTGGGAAGTACTCTTCTTCACTGCCGTCAATGCTTGAAAGTGAACACTCCTTGAACCCAAGCATTTCTTTGGTCAGCTACAATATAAACAGAGACAATTAATTAACGTGAAAGTTACAGAAGTTTTGAGCAGTAGGGGCAGTAGGAAAAGGGATGCAACTATATTTTCACAGTGCACCCATCTTCTCCAAAAACATCAAGGTTCGACAGTATAGTAATGGTGCGTGATAACCAATTAATTTGAGAATTTCACTACCGTAATTTCCTTCATATAGGCCACATCGTGGATAAACATCTCACTGTAGTCATTTGCAAAATAATACAAAATAAGGGTGAAGCATTCAGGGGAGGCGTAAATTCAAACAGTCTTGATTATGTGAAATCAAAAACATTTAAAGGTCAGAAATATCAATACAAAACTAGACTAGAAAAAGCTAAAAGTTTGAAAGAAATTTTGATTTCAGTGCTTGACTAAAGTGAAACATTTGCAGTCACTGGACAGATGCCATGGCACTTTTTAGGTTAGTATGTGAAGTTATGAATTAAACTTACAACAACTCTGTTGGTTCTTCTGAGCTTAGCTGGAGTGGGTTCAAGGGTACCAGCACTGTCACTGTCACTGTCACACTGGTTTTCATTCTGAAAAATAAACATCACCGATCTTTTAAGTGCACTCAAAATGTATCAATATCACAGTACTATGTTGGCTCACAATTGGAATTTTGGTGAGCAACATGAACCAGGAAGGAGCCATCCAGTCAGTTCTGCACCAAAACCACACAGAACTTTACACATATCAGACTGCCCGGTTATAACGCAACTCCGACAGACATGGCTCCGAGTCCGTGCCGGCTGAGGTGTACAGAACAGCGCTGCAGTGTTTCAGTGGAATTAATAAATTAGCGGCTAGTGGTAACTGGACACTGTCACTGATTTACATTATTAAAAGATTTAGTGTAACTAACCATTGTATTCATGCTACGATGTAAAATCAAGGTCCTCTCCCTGTTTGCATTTAACCTGTATTTCCCACCACCATCCTCGGGCCGGGACGGGCCTTTGATCAAGCGTTTGTGTTTTTTTTTGCTCATTGCTTTATTGGCCTAATCTGAGGAGAAATCTATGCCATAAACAGAAATATTATAGGGCTTTATTACACGGGTCTTCTCAATGCCGTGGAATGCTCCGTTCTGCTCTGTGCGGAAGAGAATTGGCGCGCCGAGAATTGGAGCGCTTCCTTACAAGGCCGGTAAACAAAGCCCGCAACGCCCAATCCCTACGAGAGCTCCCTACGAGAGCTACGGCCATCCGGAGGCGCACAGAGCTTTTGGCCAAGCTATTATATACAAAATTATATTATACTATTATATATAGAACGTTATAAGAAGCTATCACCGAGAATTGGCGCACTGCCAGACGCTGTCACCGAGTGTGAGAGGAGAGTTGACGGAGAATGGCGGTTGACCTAGTTTCAAAGTTTATACCGTTTATACTCGGTAATACCGGTGTTTACACGAGTGTATTACTCGGTGTGAAAATGTCCACCGCGGCAAACCTAAAAAGTTTTTTAGAAAAACATTGGTTTAAAATATATATATAACGTAACCTTGAGTGTAAATCATAGATTGGTAGTAACCGTCGCTTCAGACCACATTTACTTATTGGAACATGTGCTATGCTATACCTTAGCTTTGCTAGCTAAGGTATAGCTATTAGCAATCTCTGTGAAATTCCACTGCATTGCAAATTAGCTATTTTTATGTGGCAAATGCAATAGGTTACATGTGAAAACTACGACAGAGTATTAGGGCCACACATGAAGATTTTTTTTTTTTTTCTCCGTGATGAGATTAAAGTCGACACGTCGACATTAAACTCGAAATGTCGAGAATAAAGTTGAAACATCATATCGACTTTAATCTCGACGTGTCCATTTTCCGTTCCTCTGTCAGCACGCAGACGCTCCGGGCATCCTCCCAAGCGGATGACACGAGGTAGTCGACAATAACCCTTGGGTCATTGTTTGTGGTGTAGGCCTCCATCCAAACAATATAGCGACTAAAACCGTCAATGCAACCGCTGATGGCAATGCCGTATGGCTTTAGTTTATCGTACCAATCCATATGCCAGAGTGCATTCGGACCTTTGCTGTGATATTGCCTGCGCTCAGACGCCGGGCACGCCTTTGCTCCACACCCTCAGGATCAAGCAACTTGATCTATTGTCTTACTGTATATTGGGACACAACATAACATTTGTGTATTGCGCGGGGTTGCGGCCAGGGGTGGGCCGTGGGGCCGATCGGGAGATTTCCCGGTCGGCCGGCCGGCCAGCGAGGTCAGATGGACCGGCCCAGTGTTATGGTGAGCGGCCGCGAGGCGTCTGCAATCCGGCCCTGAGCATACTAATTAATACCCTTCAAGACGCCGTGAAAACCCCTGAAATATAACTCTCGTGAACAACCAACCAATATTTATAGCATTTGCTTACACTCTATGTCTCATTCATGGTTATTTTTTATATATATATATTATTTTTTACTTTATTAATTCTTCATTATTCGGGCGTTACAGAACTTTCATGGCCATAAATAAAAAAATACGAACTAGTTACACAGCGAGGATCTCTTTATTGTTAAACCCGATTCTGAAATACAATTTGACCAAATTATCTATTGGATTCAGTGGAGGTGTCACACCAAATTTGTACCGGCTGCCAAATTTGTACCGGGTTACGTAATCCTTCCAAACCTGCCTGGCAACAGACGATCGCGGACGGCAACAGACGATCGCGGACGATCGCGTCGAATGACGTAGGAAGGTTCAAGAACATTCGCGAACTCGTTCATGAACATTACACACTCATTTAAACATTTAAACACTCAGTTTACTAGCTCAATTCAATTAAACAATTAAATGCAATACAAATATAAAGTAAAAACAAG
>OOFH01103445.1:0-10114 GCA_900323355.1 Merlangius merlangus
TATCGCAATGGCTCTTAGAAACCCATATTATAAATAGATATCTATATCATATAATATATAATATATATTATCACGGCCAAAAGCTGTGTGAGCCTCCAGACGATAGGCTATTATGAATCTCAAACGACCGCGTCGGGTTCTCCGACGTCTCTGGTTCTTCCACGTCCACATCAATCTGAAGTAGACTGAACCACAACATGGAGGAATCGTTCTGCTGTTGGTGTTATGACACATAACACGTCGGACTCTCGTCTCTGGTATTTCCACAACGAGACTCGTAGTTATCTCAGCCATGGTTGAGAATGAATTGGGGGAAAGGAACTTTGGCTTTGACTCCCTGAAGTAGGTATGAACCACGACATGGAGGAGAAAGGGATTGTTGGCCGCGGTAGTCTCCTACCGGAGCCTCGCTGCCGAGGGACCACCGCCTCGGCAGCGGTCAGCGCTTATCACCGCCTCCTGCACCGCCGAGGCGGTGGTCCCTCGGCAGCGGGAAGCAGGGCTAAAGAGGGAGACATTCGCGGCCAACAATCCCTTTCTCCTCCATGTCGTGGTTCATGTACTTCAGGGAGTCAAAACCAAAGTTCCTTTCCCCCAATTCATTCTCAACCATGGCTGAGATAACCCCCACTAAGAGTCTCATTGTAGAAATACCAGAGACGAGAGTCCGACGTGTTATGCGCCATCACACCAACAGCAGAACGGTTATCCAAATAACAAGGAAGTGTACAACACTTGCGTTACAGTCCTGGAGCTCTATATCTAAATAATATCATATAATACATAGAAATCTATATCATACAATACATATTATCACGGCCAAAAGCTGTGTGCGCCTCCAGACGATATTATGAATCAAACACTTTTGACAACGATTAATTGAAGTCAGAACATGTCCATTTCCTATTGTTGCTCTTACTTACCAAAGGCTGCAGGAAAAACTTGGTTGTGTCATCCCGGACAAAAACAGGGAGGCATCTCAGTGCTGCAGTCTTTCGGTGAGACAGAATGTCTGATGTCTAAAGAGTATACAGTGGAAAATATAAGCATTTGGCACATAAGTGCCATAGTGGATTTATACAAATTGCAAAATCAGAAATTATTTTTAGTAATGGAGGATAAAGTGCAGGTCTGATCAGCCGCACGCTTTAAAAATGTTCTAGTGTTGCAAATTAAAAATACTGTTAGAATTATCAAATGTAAAAAACCAAGAACATAAAGCAATGACTCATAACATCCATTTTACTGTCCATCACTCACCTGTTCATCAAGCTTATCCAGGATGTCTTCCATTTGCTGACCAAGAGCTCCCTTTCTTGTCCGGTACAGTCTGAGCAGGCGAGGAACATATTTGTCAAGGGACGCATTGAAAGTCTCCAGGAGGTCTTTGCTGGTGATTCGACGAAATTCTTCAGATATCTGAAAAACAATCAGCGGAACAATGTAGTTTAACTTTAATCACAATGTGAGGTTTTGCCTTCAAATTTCAGGACTGATGGTATAGTTGTGTTGGAGGAGCATGTATTGGAGTGGTAATGCAGGGAATAGTAGAGTGTGTCAATATATGTATCAATGTAATACGCTCCTTCACCTATTAAATACAATGCAATGAACATATTAATAAGACAGTTACTTAATAAATTACAGCCTTACCTCTTCACAGGAAAACAGTGCAGGCCATCTCTGCTGGACCTCGGATACCATAGGCTGCACCTCTACTACCTCTCTCCGCCTAAGGGAAAATGTCAGCTCCATCTTCTGCCGTATCAATGTCGTGTTCTTTTTTTTCTTTTTTGTTTCATCGACCAGAGCAACTCTTTCCCCTTCAAGTGTAGAATCGTCATGGTGTTGTGGATAATCTGGAACATGGTTGACCTCTCCACGTTTGGGCCTTTTCAGGGTGAATGGAGTGTCATCCTCACCTCCTGCTTTTCTTTTCCGGTTAACATCCACTTCATTACAGCCCGCCTCGCGCAGCTTTGACCTGAAGTTTCCGAGCTTATACTTGATGCTTGTTTTCCAACCATCGTAGCCTGTGATGCTACCTGGCTCCTTCAGGCACGGATACTTGAGAACCAGTGAAGAGGCAACCGATTCAATTTCAACTTTGTCAGGGTAGCTTTTGATTTCAATAATCGCCTCTGCGATTTTATCCAAGATTTCCATTTTTATGTCTCTTGTCAAATCAAAGCCCTTGTTGGACTTTTCATATGTTGCATTGCCTTTACGCAATTTCAGTTCAACATCCTGTTTAAACTTGGGGATAATAAACGGAATGGGCCACTTAGCAACATGCCTTAAATTGCTCTGGATATCATCTGGAGACCTATCCCGGAAATCTTCAGAGTGAACACTGGCTGTATCCAGAGAGGAGACTGAAGCAATAGAGGACTGGTTAACAGATGAATCACTGTCCCACACAATATGCAAGACTGCACGCTCAGCTGGTAACTCAGACATTGATGTCAAGTTGCATAGTGCATTTCCAAACTCTGGGTCCTCAAACTGTAGTGAGAAGTCACTTTCAAGTTCGAGTCTCTCTCTTAGTATTTCGATCAGATTGTTCACAGATTCTGGTACTTCGAAAAGCTGGATTCTTCTGGCATTTTTGGAAGAGACAACGACCCGAAGTAACAAAGTCTGAAAGAGAAAAGAGGTGGAAAATATATGTAAAACTTGGGTTAGAACATTTACTTGATAAATCATTATTGAATAGACCATTTTAGTGTAAACAAAAAGCATACCATTTTTGGCTTCTTTAATGGAGAATGAATGATCTTGTAGTGACCATCAGCTTTCCACCAACTTTGTACGCTGTAAGAGGGCGGTAATCTGTCAGCACATCTGGATCAAGGGCCACTAATTCTGCACAGTGGGGTTCAACAAGCTCGTAAGACCTTAGATGTTCAATGTACCAGGATGAAAGTAATTTACAAATGAATGTCACATCATTGGAGTTGACAAGAACAGTCACAATCTTATGGAATTCTGGGAGGCCACTGCACTGCCCAGCAGCTAAAATCATGCCCTCCGCATACCGTGTTCCATGCAGGTGAACAGATTTGGACAGAGACACACTGTCTAGATGTGGGTACTTCTTTTGTATTGCACACTTTAGTAGTGGATCCAATTCGGAGACCCTGATGACTTTCACTTTTTCAACATACAGTTTTGTCTTGAAAAGGTTCTCATTATCCAGATGGTAGGCCATCATTTGCTGGTGCTTTGAGGAAAGAGTGAGCAGCACATTTTTCCAATTGTGAGTGTCGTGGATAACTTTTTTAAAGAAGCTATGCTTAGCTTCGAACCTCATCGTCCACAACTCCGTTAAAGGCCCATAGCAGCGAATGAGATGTGGGTAGTGGTCTATGAAGTGATGTTTTGGCCTCAATCTGAAGTCCGGAAAGGTAGTTGTGAGCAACTTGCGATGATCCAGTAGTTTACAGGACAAATAACACAATGCTTCCTCTGAGAGTCTGTGAGACACAACAATGTCAACAATTTCCTTAAGGTCCATTAAAATCTCCCATGCAGGCTCCTGTTCTGGTATCTTACATCCAATTATCAAAGGAAGTAGGCGCATTAGAGTCCAATTTTCATGTCCGTTACCACCAACAGTTCCTTTAACAAAGCTCGCTCTTGGAATTTTTTGTGGTTTGTTAACTTTGTCCGAGTCCTTGTATGGGAATGATTTAATGCAGTCGTTTAATGCATCAAATGTAAAGAAGCGTCTTGAGATCAGCTTTTTTAAACACAAAGACAATTCGACAGGTATGACACCTTCAAAAAGGTCATGCAAGACATCTGGAGGAAATCCAGTGACTGGATGAAAGAACGCCAGATGTTTGCTCAGAACACATTCCCGTTTCACCCCATTAATGCTTTGGAGGTTGTCATTTTGCCTAAGCTCTTCCAAAAAGGTGTCATGTTCATCAATATCCCTCAATTGAAAATCATTCACTTCAGTGGTTGCAATTTGGTCCCGACTTATCAAACAAAACCGACAGAACTTTTCAACATTAAAACTTTCATAGAAGCCTGCAAGACTATGTGCTCCAAGGTTATCTGCAGACACACAAAATATTGCACCCTTAACAAACTGACCTAAAATTTCAACAAAGATTCCTTCTTGTTCTAGGCACTGTATATCTTTGATCAATGGCTCTAGAAACTTTTCATAACCATGTCGTTTGACATCTTCACTTTTACCAAAGAGAGCTAATTGTATTGAAGTGAGACTTGAACGGTATTTGGCTGGTAAATTTAGAACAACCCAATATACTGCAGTTATTTTATGAAGTTTTCTAGATGTACCCAGAGGGTTGCAAATTTCAAAATCATCGATATACAATGCCAAACTTATGCATATGTTTTGCTGTCCCAGTAACTTATTGTCCTTGTAATACTTGCCGTCTTGAAAAGACTTAAAGTGTCCGGATAAACTTTCTTGATCAAATACAATTTGGTCCAAAAAATCTGCCCTTCCTAGTAAAGTCTCAAGTACCTTAGTGACAGGAACATAAACAAAAGCATTTTTATGATCTCTGTTATAAAGATATTCTATGGGTTCTATAACACAAAAATGTTCCTTGAAATATGAATTCCTTCTGTAATCTGTAGATAGCAAACCTTTCTCTGATGTTGTTAGAAGGAGTGGATTAGTTTGAACTATAGCATTAGAAATTTCTTGCAGAACAGAATCATTTACTTCAATATTATGCTTTGAAAGGATATCTTTCACACTGTTGAGAGTATGAATGTTAGAAAAAGACAGCAGGTTATGCAAATCCTCTACAATCTTTTGTGTTGAACTCCTTGACACATGTAAAACAGTTTGCATACATAGAAAAAGAGAGGCCAATTTATGCTGAAGTGTCTCACTATCCACATCTTCCGGAATCTCTTCAACCTCTGTTGGTCTCAGACTATTGTCCAATGCAGTCCCAGTTTCACCATCAGATTGTTCACCATCATTTCCAACATCTTCAGTATTGGCTCTTGCTATTGATCGAAAATCCCTAAGCGTACAATTCTTATGGATTCGACTTCTGTGAGAACTGAAGGTTGAGCGAGTGTTTGTTTTAAAGTTGCATCTTAGAATGGGACATGGTACAGTTTCTCGTTGCTTTATATGATGCCCGAGGTGGTTCCAAAAAGCTTTTTCACTGCAAATCTCTTTAAAATCACACAATTCACATTGAAATGTGGAATTTTCCTGGATTCTCACAGTTCTGTGTGATCTTGAGAGGTGCGACTTTAATGCACCAAGTGTTTTAAATACACACACACAGTCTGTGTGAACACAGGGCCAGTGCGCACCTGTTCCGTGACGAAGTCGGCAGTGCTTCAGAAGAGCCTCTTGACTGGAGCTTGAGAATTTGCAAAATTTGCACTGCATGTGATCCTCCCCTGAAACACAAGATATGGAAATATTTAGTTTCACTAAAAACATTTAACTGCAGAGACAATAATTCACAATTGTTTTTTTCCCCCCCACCCCTATTTTAAACATACTCCATACACCTTATAATACACATAAATCGTATAAGGCTACACTGCACATAGACATATCCTCTACAAGCTATCCTTAGTACCATACTTTGTATTATATCACTTTACATTGTGTAAATACCCATGTAAGTACTCAAATACATGTTAACTTTGCTCAACAGGGCCTACGGGTAAGTATTGGCAAGTAACATTAGCTATGGAAATACTGTCTGTTTAGTTTAGAATCACCCCTTTAAGTGCACTGCAGCTAAGTAATGCAAAAACTCGAATTACATCAAACATGAAAATGACAGTTCAGTAATACACCATTACTTCAGAATGAATCATTGTTTTAACTTAGTATTACTTCTGTAATCCACAGCCAATTACTGTAATACTTCCAGTATTCTCAGACATAATAAAAGCATTAAAACACGGACTCTGGTACCATCACAAAACATTTTGAACAAGTGGGAGGAAATACCCGGCCTACGGCTATGGCATGCTAGCGGGGATTAGCTTAGCTCGTCTGTCAATACACAATGCTTCACACAATTTATTGTCACCACCATGTCTTAACCATATATAGCTATGAACATGTATAACACTCGTTTCAGTATTTTATATACTATCTATGGTTTTAGCCCACACAGAAAGTGACTAGCTTTATATTTTGCAGAGACATTGCTAGCAGCGCCCGCCATTCGGCAATGAGGAGGCCACACACGTGCTTAACCACGGCCTGCCATCTAGGGCACTGGGGGGGCCACACACACACACGCTTAACCTATAAACCAAGGTCAAATGTAATGTCTCTTAATGTCAGTGGCAAACTAAAACGGCTTATTTGCTGTAATATTTCACAATATTAACATTAACATTATAATAAAAGCATTTAAAAGGCGGGCTATGGCAGTCTCTTTTCAAAATAGTCAACTTCTACCTGACGGTGAGGAAATTCCCGCTATAGCATTAGCATGCTAGCTGGGATTAGCTAGTCGGTCAATACACAATGCTTCACACAATTTATCGTCACCACCATGTCTTAACCATACATAGCTATGAACATTTATTACCCTCGTTTTAGCATTTTATATACCATCTATGGTTTTAGCCCAGACAGAAAGTGACTAGCTTTACATTTAGCGGTCATTGCTATCGGCGACCGCCACCTTGGGCTCAGACAAGGCTACAAACATCACACAGTTAACCTCGGTCAAAATCTTGACTCTTAGCGTCACAGTGGCAAACTAGAACTCGACTTAAACACACAACTGATGTATATTACCTGGATTATAACCAAGGTACCTGTTAACAGTCTCTGCTCCGGTGGCGAGCCTCACCGTCAAACACGTTCCCTACGCTTCTTGTATGACTGACAGTCCCGACCGAAACCTTTCCCCCGTCTTTTTACAGCGCACGAGTGGAACCTTTCTCTGCTAAATACATTATGCCATAGTCACACTAAATCACGTTTTAAACGCCCTCAGTGCTAGACCATTTATTCCTGTTCGTGAAATAATTATTTTTGGGGCCATCAGTAGTCTAGCTAGCAAAGCTAACTTAAGTAGTTGGACACAATATTTCCATTAAAATAGTACAGTGCACTTTGCCGTTAACATCCCTCATCTCGAAAACAAAATAAAATAAAAACACTTACCTTTTTAGCCAAACAAATGTTCGACGAATCCCCCAAACATGCTCGTTATCACCAAGATCTGGCACCAATGTCGACAATGAGATTCCGTCTGTCCAAACTGACATCCACTCACTCACGAGCGCAGCCCAGACTGCCCCGCCCCCACCCCTGAAACGAAATCCACAGGGTTTCCAACAAAAAGACGTCTACCTTTTTGCAACTCCAAAATCTTAGTTGTAGTGTTATGAAAATAGCTTTTGAGGCAACGATAGGGGGAAGTTTGCTGGCCAGACTCTGTTTCGGTAGTTAAACATAGCAAAACCTTATTTCGGAGTCTGACTAACTTGAAAACTAATTAGTCCAACAATTGCAAATCATTTTTTTTTACAGTGCAGCGATTTTTTTATGAGCGACCAGAGCGTCTTGGTCGCTCAATTCGCTTTTGGTGTGGACGCACAGTTACTGGTTGACCGTGATCTTGAGATTTCACGCAAGTGAAACAAGCCACAATCAGCCACAAAGAAAAATCCCATCAGCAGAAAAGGCCTAGGGGTTACCACATAACAGAAAAGAAAAAATGTAAAGGAAAAACCTAAAGCATACTGCCTGGGAGTAGCAGGTTATCTAACTCCAGTGCCCGACAGCGGTCAAATAAAACAGTGGAAGCTATCTGCCTACTCTTACTCTTACCTTAGTGTGCAGAAAGTAACCACCAGGGGTAAAAACAAATATAACATATTTTAACAAAGTTGACAAGCAGATTACAAAAGGTACAAGTGTGCCAGCTTCTGTGCTCAGATGAGAGTGAGCCTCCATCTTCTACTTGGCTTTAGATGTGTGGGGCGGAGCCAACAATCAGGGTAAGCCAATCCGCATCCTGCAGCGACAATGCTCCGCCTCCAGGAGGTGTTTGATATGATTGAGTGCAGGAGCGAGAACAATAAAACAAGACATTAGTGCAAAATAAAAAAAGCAGCACAAGCCCAAACACACCCAGCACTACCGCGTAACATCCCCACCATTAAAGAAATAAATTGGGGGGTTGACTTCGGCAGTATTTAAACCAGCGGCCAAACATTTCAGAATATATACATGATATATACTCATCAACTTCAGCTGACTACTCTGCCGCAGTTCAACTGGAAAAGTAAAGGCATTTAGAAAAAACTATTTATTTACATTTCCTATCTATACGCGAGAAAGCATCTGCCACAACATTTTCGCGTCTGACTGTGCCTTTATATTAATTAGGGATGGGTCAGAATATTTGATTATTCGTTCCTGAGGGTCAAAGCCGATTTTTAACCTTGGGACTGTTAAAAATGTTTTCCCATTCAAATAAACAAGAATTAACGGACGGAACTAATGTTGGACAGGTGTCCAAGGGCATTATCCCGCTTATACCATGGTCACTTGCCATAAAAAATAAATTAAGACCATTCATTTATAGTGGGATTATTTGTTTATCAACACGGCGGATGAGAGGGCTGAATGATCGCAAAAAGAACATTTGTTTGAGAGGTTGCCATGGTTATCTCTGTGTGGTTAATTTGCAGTTGCGGTGTTAATTAGCGACGTCAGCTTACTGTTAAACTGTAATCAGAAAACGTGGTTATATGCTATAGACCCTAGAGTATCTGTGGTATAAAGGCTGGGACGAATTTCAAATTATAAATACAATGAAGAAAATAAGTATTTGAACACCCTGCTATTTTGCAAGTTCTCCCAATTAGACATCATGGAGGGGTCTGAAATTTCATCTACTTTTCATGGTAGGTGCATGTTCACTGTGTGAGAGATAATCTAAAAAGAAAAATCCAGAAATCACAATCTATGATTTTTTAACAATTTATTTGTGTGATACAGCTGAAAATAAGTATTTGAACACCTGTCTATCAGCTAGAATTTTGACCCTCAAAGACCTGTTAGTCCGCCTTTAAAAGTCCTCCTCCACTCCACTGTATTATCCTGAATCAGATGCACCTGTGTGAGGTCGTTAGCTGCATAAAGACACCTGTCCACCCGACACAATCAGTAAGACCCAAACATTCAGCATGGCTAAGAGCAAAGAGCTGTCCAAAGAGAGACAAAATTGTAAAGGGCTAAGGGCTACGGAGAAATTGCCAAGCAGCTTGGGGAAAAAAGGTCCACTGTTGGAGCAATCATTAGAAAATGGAAGAAGCTAAACATGACGGTCAATCTCAATCAGAGTGGAGCCCCATGCAAGATATCACCTCGTGGGGTCTCAATGATGCTAAGAAAGGTGAGGAATCAGCCCAGAACTACACGGCAGGACTCGGTCAATGACCTGAAAAGAGCTGGGACCACCGTTTCCATGGTCACTGTTTAATACACTAAGACGTCATGGTTTGAAATCATGCATGGCACGGAAGGTTCCCCTGCTTAAACCAGCACATGTTAAGGCCCGTCTTAAGTTTGCCAATGACCCTTTGGATGATCCAGAGGAGTCATGGGAGAACGTTTTGTGGTCAGATGAGAACAAAATTGACCTTTTTGGTCATAATTCCACTAAGCGTGTTTGGAGGAAGAAGAATGATGTGTACCATCCAAAGAACACCATCCCTACTGTGAAGCATGGGGGTGGTAGCATCATGCTTTGGGGGTGTTTTTCTGCTCATGGGACAGGACGACTGTACTGTATTAAGGAGAGGATGACTGCAGCCATGTATTGTGAGATTTTGGGGAACGACCTCTTTCCCTCAGGCAGATCATTGAAGATGAGTCGTGGCTGGATCTTCCAACATGACAATGACCCAATGCACACAGCCAGGAAAAACCAAGGAGTGGCTTCGTAAGAAGCATATCAAGGTTCTGGAGTGGCCTAGCCAGTCTCCAGACCTAAATCCAATTGAAAATCTTTGGAGGGAGCTGAAACTCCGTGTTTCTCAGCGACAGCCCAGAAACCTGACTGATCTAGAGAAGATCTGTGTGGAGGAGTGGGCCAAAATCCCTCCTGCAGTCTGT
>OOFH01103773.1:2606-12677 GCA_900323355.1 Merlangius merlangus
CGTCACGTGCGGTCCTAACATGTGCACATCTCGCCACCACACATGTTAGGACGGCACGTGACGCGGCCGCAAGCCGGCGCGAGGTCCCGTTCATCACTGCGCGCAGTTTTAATTACACTTGTGTTTAGCGGTGCTTAATTTAACTATGCAATGTAGCTTGCTGAGCTGCTTTTGCAACTTGTACTTTTGCATTCGGCCAGCCGCATGAAACGCAAGAAAAACTGCAGTGTGTGTGTAGTTACCTTTTCCTGTAGAAAGGATTCTCTGTGGTAATAATGGCGTACTAGTGTGTTAATTGTATTATTCTACTCCGACTCCCCCAGGTGCAATTGAAAAACAGAAGCTGGTGTACATTCTGAACAGAGACGCGGCGGCCAGGTTGACCATCTCCTCCCCCCTTGAGGCCCACAAGGCCAACACGTTGGTCTACCATGTGGTGGGGGTGGACGTGGGCTTTGAAAACCCCATGTTTGCCTGCCTGGAGATGGACTATGAGGTAAGGCTAAAATCATTGATTCTTAACTCTTCTTTTATATAAAAAGTTGTGTGTATTAATGTGTACTGTGTCGGGCAAGTTATTGTCAGCAAATTTAAGATATCACGTTGGACTCTGGTGACATCTGATTTAACCAGAGATGTATCACAATTATTATTTGAAGAACAGGATGAAAGAAATGAGCTGATGAAGTGATGAGTTTCTCATGTCTCTTCTCTGACTTGCACTTGGAGAGAATTATTATTTTCTCTGATCACAGCTTCATTCTGACTTTCCTGTGCGCGTGAATGTGTACACTTTTGTCAGGGTGTCTTTTCAAAGAGTGCTGGTCTACTTCAAATATTGTAATGTTATAATGGAGATTTGTCTCACGGCAACATTCCTATAAGAGCTGGTCATGTATGATAGAGGAACAAAAAACAAAGTATTTTCTGTGTTTTTTGTGTCAGAACCCGGCCACTTAATGTTCCGTCCAGTCCTTTCAGTTGATGCGTCCGTTTCCTTTGTTGGCTCCTTCAGAAGCTTGAGGTTACTTCTTGTAGTCTTTGTAGCACATTGCTTCTTCTTGTTTCAAGACCATAATAAATACTGCAGTAAGGGTGAAGGCAACAATCTTAATATTTATTTTCTCTTTAACACTCAAAGATAAATTGCTGTATTTATTTGGATAGGAAAATCCTCCTTTATGTTAGTCAGCGACCCTAACTGTTCTATTCCCTTCTCTCAGGAAGCTGACAACGACCCTACTGGAGAGGCAGCAGCCAATACCCAGCAGACTCTGACCTTTTATGAACTGGACCTCGGTCTGAACCATGTGGTCCGCAAGTACAGCGAAGCCCTGGAGGAGCACGGGAACTTCCTCATTACTGGTAAGCGGTTTTTCATTTTTGAAACGGAACAAAGTAACATCCGATGCCTGATTGAACCTGCACAACGCTCGCGGGGTTAGCCTTGCTCCTGGAGGCAGCACAGCAACGCTCCATTACCTTAGAGGCAGGATGCATGCATTACGAGTATTTAATCAAATGACATCAAAAACAGCCTCCCAATTATGATAAATTCTGATATACTCTGCAAGGCATTAGCTGCAGTCACCTTGACAGAAAATACATCCCTTAACCCAATCTAATGTGCTTCCTGAAGCAGAATAGGCCGTTGTGATTATCATACCCAAATTTTAAACGTTTGTAAATAAATGTGACGTATAACAAGCAGTTAAAAATATTACTTGAAGACATTCTTTGTTGGAGTTTCAACTAAAACCCCTAAGCTTGCTGCACACAAAATGAACCGTCTTCAATATCAAACAAAACTAACGTTTTCTTTCTTGTCTAGTTCCTGGTGGTGCGGATGGTCCCAGTGGCGTTCTGATCTGCTCTGAAAACTACATCACCTACAAGAACTTTGGAGACCAGCCAGACATCCGCTGCCCTATCCCAAGACGCAGGGTAAGGATTGTCTGCCATGGTATAATCTGTCCAATGTTTAGACCATGAGTTGAGGCAACTAGTGCTGAAACCATGGGACCATGTTGGGTATACTAGGAATGGCAACGTGTATTTGAGTACTCATCGAGGAAATAGTAAACCAAACTACTAATTTTAATGCCTTGTTGATGAGGCTGTATACAATAGGTTGGTTCACTTGTGATAGGCACTATCTGAAGTATTTTAATATTATGAATTGCCCTAAATGCAGTTATCCCTGACGGCCAGAGTATTATGAATGCTGATGAAGTGATGAGTTTCTCATGTCTCTTCTCTGACTTTCATGTGGAGAAATTAACGAATTTCTCTGATCACAGCTTCATTCTTGCTTTCATGTGTGCATGGTTGTGTACTCTTATGTCAATGTCTTTGAACCTCCTTATCACTAATTTTATTCTGAAAATAACATACCAAAGGTAAATGGAGTATTTCTCCAACACTGCACAATGGGTTATAAGAGGATTTCCTTGTACCAAAAAGATAGCGCATGTGAGATTGTTGTGCAAGTGAAATATTCAATGTGGACACCACTTGGTTAGAGTTGAGTAAAGTTAGAACAGCAAGTGGAATATTCTATTTATGTCTGTAATAAATGTTGTGTTTTAGAGAGTAGCATCTAGTGCCAAATCTAGTTAAGCTAACAATGGACTCAAAGTGGAGGATATTTCTAGTGGTGTGCCACATGAATACTTGGTCATGTGTTTAAATACCTTATAAAGTATTTTAAATCAGGGTGGGCAGGGCTAAACCAGGTGTATAGGCTAAAGAGGTTAAACCTGGCTGCTCTTAAAACAAGACAATTTAAGTCAAACTATTTGTTGACCCTTAATCACATTCAAACTCTCAAAGGGCTTAACAAGCCATATATTTATGACCTCTTCCCCCCTAATCCTAGCCCCCGAGAGGGCAAGGAAAAAACGAATTAACTAGAAGGGGGAAACGGCTCACGTCCACTGGAGTGGACGGTGAGCAGGCTGGCAACCGTTACGTTATCCAGTCATCCAGTCACCGCAACACACCAGGCATCCAGTCCCAGTCACATTAAGAACCATGGCTTGAGAATGGTTTAAGTTAATATCAGCAGTTGTTTAGATGGAAAGCAGTCGGAGAGGAATCTAGCTTGGAGGATAAATAGTATTATATTTATCATGAACTACTCAATATCGTAAATTAATCAGCATGATAACTTTGACACATGTAGCACATAAATAAAAAGCCAACCAAAGCATGACATCATGAGACACATGGCCTTTAGTTTCAGAAACAGCCACAGAGTCGAGAAGCGACAGGTACTTCATCTCTCCTGATGTAACTGAGGTTGTGAGACAAGGTGAGCTTGTACAGTGGCAGCAAGAGGTTATAACGAGCAGTCATTTGTAGCACTTTCAACTGAAAGGAGCGTCACAACACTAACATCAAGTAGACTGTTGTATTGTATGTTAGGCTACAAGCAGGTTAAGAGATGGCAATCCTGTGTGCACATTCTTGTAGAAGGGTCTGTGTGGGTAACAGTCAGCAAGGGGATGATTCAAGTGAAGAGTGAGGGAAATAAGGCTGCTCCAACGGTGGGAAGGATGAGGACAGAAGAGGAAAGTTGAAAAAGTGAGCAAGACGCAGAATGGCATTTGCTAGAGGGCCCAGTACCATGGCCAGCGATTGGCTTGTGAGGGGCAGAAAAAACAGACCTAACCTAAATGTCAGTATGTTATGTCAGCCAATGGACGTGAAAATATACGATTTTTTTTTTTTTTTTTAGGGATGTCAAGTTGCTTGACATCCCTGGATCTGTGGGCCCTTAAGAGGAAGAGGGCCCACAGAGACTGTTTGTATAGACTTTAGCACGACACAGTAAAATAAATGAGTTATGAATACGATGGGGCTGCTGGGTGCACAGAAAACATGTAGGTAACCATTAATGTAGTGCAGCAATCTCGGCCAACGGCAACAGCAGCTGAGGGCACCCCGTGGTACCAAACGAAAGAGTAAAAGGTTAGGGCGCTCAATAGTAGAACACTGTTACCTGCTCCCGAAGACCTGAGGGGTTGAGAAGGATTGAAAGGTCCTTCAGGTAGGATGATGCTAATCCGCGCACAGCTTTCTAGGTAAGATCAAATCTGGTAGTTGCTAGGGGCGTGTGGAGTGAAGTAAGAATAGGAGTAATAAGCACAATTATTCTCATTGTAGTCTGCATAAACTGGAGGCCTTTCTGTAGTTTGGTGAACCAGAGATCAGTTTATAAACAGTGTTCTAGTCTAGACAGTATAAAAGTGTGGATGAGTGTATCTGCATCCGCTGCGGATGCATTGGTTTGATTTTAGCAATGTTCCTCAGATGAAAGAATGCCGCTATGTTGGGCTTATGCATAGGGCTAAACAAGACGCCGTCATTCGTGAAACGGGTACAAAACACAGACGTATTCAAATTGTCTTCGGTGTTGCTAGTGATGATCATCAGCTCTGTTTTCCCTGTGTTGAGCTGCAAGTAGTTATGGGACATCCATTTTGTAACGGCAGTCATGCAAGTTTCATGTTTGATTCTATAGAAATGTAGATTCTAGTGTTGTCCGGATAACAGTGGAAGCTCTGAGAATAATATGACAGAGAAGCATGTCGATTGAGCAGTGGACCAAGGACAGATCCTTAGGGGAGACCAAAGCTTAGGGTGCAGTGTTTTGAGTCTCCAGAGAGCAAATTACGTTCTGTTTGTGAGATGAGATCCAAGCCAGAAAAGAGCGGCACCGTTGATGCCAACATGGTGTTCGATACGATGAAGAGTGCTATGGTCAATTGTGTCAAGGGCGGTTTAAGGAGAGTAATGTTTATTAAAAACTTTGTTTCTTTTGTTTCATTCACTGCATCAACCATCCTCAAGGAACAACCCTTGTGTTAACAGTTTGAACCTTGGGAATTCCTTTGTAGCTCTGAAGCTGATCAACGCAGTGTGACCCTCTCAAAATACCTTTCATGTTTATTTTGAGCTGCACCTAAAATGGCATTCTCTGAACAAATGCAGAGATTTTCACTGATTTTAAGTCATTATCATAAGTTTCACCTAACTGCAATCTTGGAAAAATGGCTAAAATCATACCATATTATCCGCAGCGGCTGCAGATAAGCTCATCCACGCTTTTATATGATCGGGCAACAGTCGATGTAGCCCTGCTGCTCATTCTTAATCGCTCCTTGTTCTTTATCTCTCCTTTGTGTGGCCTTGCAGAATGATCTGGACGACCCCGAGCGGGGAATGATATTCGTGTGCTCGGCAACCCACAAGACCAAGTCCATGTTCTTCTTCTTGGCCCAGACGGAGCAGGGGGATATCTTTAAGGTTACACTGGAGACGGATGAGGAGATGGTGAGTTTACATTGCCCACGGAAGTGTGTGTGTGTGTGTGTGTGGTTATTGAGGCCAGAGGGTCCAGACTAAAAACAAGACTTCCAAATGAGCAAAACTTTCCCCCCCATCTGGAAGAGTTGGATCTGGAGCTTTTAGTTTGTTTGGGATTTACACTACCAATGTCTTGTTGCAAGGCATTGGACTCCATTTAAGCAATCTACCCGTCACCAGGTAGATTGCTGCTGGGCTGCAATGGATGGTGGGGGTTGTTAATACCCTGGACTTCAGCTGTCCCTTACCGTCCAACATGCAAAAACAAAACAAAAAAAACAACTTTAAATCCAGTCCATGCTAACTGAGAAGACCTGAAGTCTTTT
Source organism: Merlangius merlangus (assembly GCA_900323355.1). Classification (NCBI taxonomy): domain Eukaryota; kingdom Metazoa; phylum Chordata; class Actinopteri; order Gadiformes; family Gadidae; genus Merlangius; species Merlangius merlangus. The sequence goes on from OOFH01103773.1 coordinate 8,303, forward strand.
CCACTGTACACGCCTTCTCATTGATTAACATTGGTGTGCTTTGATAGCGTAAAGCTGTCAACGCTAGTGCGTTACAAAGTTACATTGTCTAAAGTCAGCCATCGTAGATTGCAAAATATCCCCTTGTGAGTAACGCATGTCAAAGTGTCCGACCAGATGCATGAAGGACCGTTCGGCTTCAGTCTACCTGTCACCGGCTAGATTATGTTCAATGTTACGCTGGAATATATTGGTACCTTAATTCTTTTAAAGCTGCATTATAAATTAAGTTTGGTTATAAATTAAGTTTGTCTGCGGTTGCTATAAGACCAGTGTCCGTTTTGAAGAAATGACAAGCCAACTAATTCAAATGAAAGAAGTTTCCTGTTTCATTACATTAGCGGTTTAGAGAGTTAGGGACACAGCTGTGCCTTCTGTCCCTACACACAGGGATTTGCTGGTTTCCTAGAAACGTTTGTATTTTCTGAATGCTGAACTTCAACAAGCTCAGTAGTGGTCATTCAACCTCTTCCCAAAGGCTTCTATTAACTAGGCTTTTTTTCTAGGTTACGGAAATCAGGATGAAGTACTTTGACACCATCCCCGTGGCAACGGCCATGTGTGTCCTCAAAACTGGCTTCTTGTTTGTGTCTTCTGAGTTTGGAAACCAGTAAGTAGCCTTCTTACTTTTTTATTTACGTGTTTGTGACCGCAGTTCATTCTGTGAAATAGGGAAAATCGTATTAATCTGGAATAATCTCAATATTTTATTTTATAATGGTGCAATTAGAGTCTATTAAGAGTGCTGTTGAAGTGATGAGTTTCTCATGTCTCTTCTCTGACTTCCACTTGGAGAGAATAACTATTCACTCTGATCACAGCTTTGATCTTTTCTGGCAGTCATGTGGGCCTGGTTCTGTACCCTTTTGAGTGTCTTTTCAAAATAGTTAAGTCATTGTTATTATGATATGGTCATTGACATGGTTGTATATTTTGTTTCATGGTGTTGGTTGTGTGAGATCCTCGTGGTATAACCCTTGAGTTTACACAGTGTGCACCTTTTGACCTCTTTTGAGACATGAAATTGTATTTAATGTTATAATGGTATTGTTAGACTCTAAAGAACATCACGTTAAACATCAGACTTTTGCCCTGCCTGTCCAGCTACCTGTACCAGATCGCTCACCTGGGCGACGATGACGAGGAGCCAGAGTTCTCCTCAGCCATGCCTCTGGAGGAAGGGGACACCTTCTTCTTCCAGCCCCGCCCCCTCAAGAACCTGGTGCTGGTGGATGAATCTGAGAACCTGTCCCCTATCATGTCCTGCCAGGTGTGTGTGTGTGTGTGGTCTGTGTGCCTGCTATTGCCAATATGTTGGACTATCTTGTACCACAGCTGCTGCTACGTCGGTGTTGTCAATAGGCACACTTTTAGTCATTCTACAAATGTATACTTTATCAGTGTTTCCCCCAGCACTGTATGATTAAGGCGGCCGCCTTAAAAACAATAGGACCCCGCCTTGACTACCAATGTAAAAAAACAACAACGTATAGACATATTTTTATGCATTAACAAAGTACAAAATCTCTCGTAGGGAAAGAAAACGTACTTCCATCAGGTATAAAAAAATAAAGATAAACAATGGATTGGTGATACTGTTCAAAACAATAGTGATGCGACATTTTCCGGGGGAAAATGCTTTATGGTTTTGGACATGGTCAGCAAATTAAAGTCATCATGTCTGACCCTGGTTACTTCAGGTAACCTTGTCTAAATAATTATTTGAACAGAAATAAATATTAGAATAGCGGCCCTCATGACAGGAGTATTAATGGTGCTGTTGAAGTGATGAGTTTCTCATGTCTCTTCTCTGACTTCCACTTGGAGAGAATAACTATTCACTCTGATCACAGCTTTAATCTGGCGGTCATGTGGGCCTGGATGTCTCCCCTTGGTGTATCTAAACCTTGTTGGTCTAGTTAAGTCATTGTTAATTGGGTAATGTCATAGAAATCGTTATGTTTTGTTTCATGGTGTTTGTGGCTTTTGTTTCATGGTGTTGAAAAGTCCTCTGGGAATAACGCCTGAGTTTACACAGCGTGCACCTTGTGACCTTTTAGGTGGCATGAATCTGGTCAAGGCCGTTTGGAGCCGTTTTCCTGTTTCGAGAAATTTCCTGTCATGTTATGAACGGCACAAAACAGACACCTGCATGAAAACATCAAATGACTCTTTTCTCCCTTTTTTTGTCTCAGATTGCTGATTTGGCAAACGAGGACACCCCTCAGCTGTATGTCGCCTGTGGAAGAGGTCCCAAGTCTACCCTAAGAGTTCTCAGGCATGGACTGGAGGTACACACACTACTCTCTATGAGCACATCCTAACCTGCTCTCATGGCTGCATCAAATGATGAGTTTTCATGTCTCTTCTCTGAATATAATGTGAGGAGTTTATCTTTTTTATCTGACACCTGCAGGGTAGCCCCATACCACGAAACATCAGCACATTTCTGCTCATTAATCGGATCTTCTTTGGTTTCCTTTCCTTTGTCCTTGTTTTCAGGTGTCAGAAATGGCTGTGTCTGAGTTGCCCGGTAATCCCAACGCTGTGTGGACAGTGCGCAGACACGTTGAAGGTAACGTCTAATTATCATCAGTGCATCAGAGATTTCCCGATCCTCATTCGTTGGTGACTCTATTAGCAATACTATTTCTTGCTAATATGTTTGACCACTAGGGGGAGCTGTTGTTTAATCTTGAATGAAAAGTAACTTTACTTTAACCTGTGCCTGTCCTAGGGTCTTTTTGAAGACGTTTCTGAAGTCTATATAAAATAAAATCTGACGTGTGGAGTTATGCTAATGAGCTGCTCTGATGGCCGCCTCATGACTAACCACTGACTACCACTCCAGAACCAACAATGAAAGTCATTCTACTTTGAGCGTCATTATTCCCCACGTCAATAAAACTAATTACAAATTGGAGCTGAAGGCTGTACACATATGAAGCAAGTTCCATTTTGTAAAAAAAAGCTAAACTAATTTTATTTGAGTCTTGCGTTTTTACAGATCTAGCCAGTGAATAGATCAGCTTAACCAATCACAATCCGGAGCTTTGTTATAGTCATCGTGGCCAATGTATATTTTGTAGGACATAGCGGAAATAATACCTTTATTGATTTTATTTTTCTTATTGCATCCATAGTGGTAAACTACATTTATAAACCTATAATTATAAACCTTAAATAATTAATAAACCTATAGGTAGTAATCATCAATCCAGATAGCAGGAAGCGGGAGCCTTAAGGTTCTGAACTCTCCCCTCAATCCATTGCTTCTTTTTCCGCTTGTATCAACAATTATATTGTTTGCTGAACTCAAATTGGGCCTTTTGTCTCTTTCTCCGTCCTCTCCCACATGGTCCCTCCAACAGACGAGTTTGACGCCTACATCATCGTGTCCTTCGTCAACGCCACTCTGGTCCTGTCCATCGGAGAGACGGTCGAGGAGGTGACAGACTCTGGGTTCCTGGGAACCACGCCCACACTGTCCTGCTCGCTGCTGGGCGAGGATGCCCTGGTGCAGGTGAGTGGAACACACCTGGAGGCTCCCTTTGAATAACGGCCAACTGACTGGAAGGGAACAGCCAAGGCTCCCACTTGACACTGTTCAACACTCAAGAGGAGGTTTTCCCCGACTGACGGCGTCTTTAAAGTCTGCATTTCTGAGAAATGTGATGCAGCCATCTAGGGCTGGGCGATATGGAAAAAAACATATATCACGATATGGATTATTTTATATCACGATAGCGATATATATCACGATATGCCCTCTTGCTCTACTGGATAGGGGTGTACTTAAAAGTGTGACTGTGATCCATCACGACCTGTACCACAATTACGCAGATTTCAGTTGTTCTCTTTATTTTCAACATCACTGCGTTTGTTCTGTATCAGAGGGCTTAAATCCGAAATGAAACCAAACCACTGAGCTAAGGATAACATAAGGATGTGAAATTATATTTAAATGTATATTAGCTGTAATAATGGAAAAAAAAAAAAAAAAAAAAAGTTTATCACGATAGAAAAGATAGAGGAGAAAGGTCACGATGGACACGTTTCTATCGTCCTCACGATATATATCGTCATATCGCCCAGCCCTAACACACACACCTGCTTGTCTGGCTCCACAATGATGGCCTTCTCGTCCTCCTCTGACACCAGCACACAGGAGGTGAAGGAGGACTTGATCATGTTGATGACCAGGTCATTGGACAGCACGTCCAGCTTCTTCACCTGGTCACCTGTCACGTTGGTGTTCCCAGCGATGCCATAGCTGGTCAAACAATGAGACGAGGGTCAGGTCAAACAATGAGATGAGGGTCAGGCCAAACATTGA
>OOFH01103805.1:3779-14436 GCA_900323355.1 Merlangius merlangus
CTGGGAGCACCTAAAAGGAGAGTGGAGTGTTGTGTCGTTAACTCCCTGAGTTCCCCTGACGCAGGGCCCCTGAAGACCCCCATCGCAGCTGGCCACCCCTCCATGAACCTCCTGCTGAGGAAGACCTTTGACCTCTATGCCAACGTGCGTCCCTGCGTGTCCATCGAGGGTTACAAGACCCCCTACACCGACGTCAACCTGGTCACCATCCGCGAGAACACGGAGGGAGAGTACAGTGGCATTGAACACGTGGTAAGAAGAGCACGCACTTCAGTTGTATTTTTATAGCCCTTAACGTAGCCCCCTGACCCAAGCCCCCAAAAGGGCAAGAAAAAACTCCCTTTATCAGCAAGGAAGAAATCTTGAGGAGGAACGCAGAGTGGGGTATGACTCCTTCCAGGGATGGTCAGGAGTGCAGTGGGTGCAATCCTTTACATACATACGTACATATATACAGGCAAAACGTATTAAATCGATGATGGGGTGCTGGCCGGTTAACCATAAGGAGAGTCAGTCACCGCAACTCGCTAGAACAGACAGAAAAATGAACTAGAAGGAGAGAAGTGCACTGCAGTGGTGTAGGGATGTAACGGTATGAAAATTGAACCTCACGGTTATTGTGACCCAAATTATCCCGGTTTTCTGTATTTCTAAATACCCAAAATATGCCCGTACTTCAGACTTAGACCTCTTCGAAGGTAGGGATGGGCAATGATGATCGCATAATGAATGTGACTATTGTTATTCATTACACGGCTCTTCTCAATGCTGTTGAACGCTCTGTTCATTTGCATGGGCCTTCACAACTTCCGGTGGTGAATAATATTTTGGTAATTCACCGTTGCTAAGCATATAATGACCGCTGTCAAGGAAAGTTGATTTTTGTTTCTTCTATCTTTTCACTCCACAAGTAGTCCGGTTGCTAAGCGACGTCAACGTATTTCTCTGCTGATCAACACTATGAATGCTGGTAACAAATAAATTGTAAAAAGACACACCGTGTGAAGTTATTTTTTTGACGTGTCTAGTTCACCGTCATGCAGGCTGTGTTCAGTAAAATAAATAAATAAATAGCGATCTGTTCAATCTCGGCGCATGTAGGCCTATCTGCCTAAGCCAACGTTGAAATAATTTTGATGTTGATGGCGCAGTTGGTGAAAAGTGGTGTTAAGGTGTGTTGGCAAACTTGGCACTGTGTTGTAATGCTTGTGCACAGTGCTGATGTGCGCAGCCGCAGAGGTTATAGTGTGATCAGGTAGCAGACATGTTCATGCCACTTCCTTCAGGTTGAAACCTACCATACCCCAACCTGAACCAAAACATTTACCTTCTCGGTGCTGGATGAAAAACCTTAAGACTAGTGCTTTGCATTAAATGGGGCCGTTTGAGTTTTCCAAATGAAAGTAACATATTTATATAGATAGATGGATTTATAGGTAGATTACCGTTGCTTAGATCTAACGCTTCTACTCCTCTCCTCTGTTTGTCTGTTCTTTGTGTATTGTGGCGTTGCCATGGTAGATTGTGGACGGTGTGGTGCAGAGCATCAAGCTGATCACAGAGGACGCCAGCCGACGCATTGCTGAGTATGCCTTTGAGTACGCTAGGAACAACCAGAGAAGCAGCGTGACTGCTGTGCACAAAGCCAACATCATGTAAGGGGCACGTGCCTTTTATTATACATGGTTTACCCAAGAAGTATTGGAAAATGTTTATATTTGTTAGTTAATTTCACAAAACCTTTTTTGTAGCCTAAATGTTTTTATTTTACTTTGATTAAAAATCTATGTATGTAGGACCATTGTTATTGTCTTCGTAGATTGAACCCCCGATTTGTGATGTTTAAGGGGATCTTTGGTCCGTCCAATCCGTCTGCAGTGTTCAATGAGTTGGTCTTCATGCTTTAACCAGGCGCATGTCTGACGGGCTGTTCCTGAGGAAGTGTCGCGAGGTGGCCGAGACCTACAAAGACATCAAGTTCACCGAGATGTATCTAGACACTGTGTGTCTCAATGTAAGTGTCAAAGCCACGTAGAGGAGTCCCATTGAACGGGTACGAGTACAGAATAGCCTTAAAATAAGGGTCTACAATCCACAGACGGTAACATAATGTGGCATTCGTCTCCCAGCTAATGGAGCTAATCATAGTTTTCAAGACCTGCACTGCAACAGTAGCAGGTACAAGCACACTGGCATTTGTGCACTTGATTGTGATGGACTAAAGTTTAGTATAGTAGTCTAATCGTTAACTTGTAAAACTGCGCATGGCTCACAGCCGGATGTGGCATTGGGAGGATGGGCTGATAAATAACTGGATAACAGCATAGCCTGGCTTCTAGAAGGAAATGCCTTTTAAGTTCTAAAATGTTTTTTGTTTGTGGGGATTGGGATTTATTGTCTTCGAATGAATTTTGCTTTGATATGTTTTGGCTTCAATAAATGTAATATTGTCGGTTTGATGACCCCTTTGTGTAATTGCAATGGCAATATCCAATTGCTTTCTTTTCAAAACGGCACATTCAATAACGTTAGTCTAGAAGGATACGCTATCTATTCAGGAAAAAAGTTTGGCTGCATTTGGCTGTCGATCATTTAACCAAGGCACTGCAAGTATGTAATAATGCTTTTAAAACTATAAAAGCATGATCACAGATAACCTCGAGATGCATCTGATTCTCTTCATCTATTTGTGTGTTTCTCGTTCAGATGGTGCAGGACCCCACCCAATTTGATGTGCTGGTCATGCCAAACCTCTACGGTGATATTCTCAGGTTTGTTCCACTTTGACGTTACTTTTGGAAGAAAAGAAAACCCTTCGATATTGTTTAAATCGTTTTATATTCAAGGAGTGTACGTGTTTGCGTGTTAGAGTTTTTACATGCGTGTTGTGTCTTCGGCAGTGATCTTTGTGCTGGTTTGATTGGAGGACTCGGAGTCACCCCCAGTGGAAACATCGGAGCCAACGGCGTTGCCATATTCGAATCGGTTCGTGTTTACTATGTTTCGTTAAGGTAGTTGTAATGGTAACAAATTCTGCATTTCGGCCATTGATGCTATAAAAAAGGCATAACCTGCTTTGCTATTCGATGTTGCTATTCTTGTAAAATGGGCCTTCATGTAATGGGCTCAATCGAGGCACAAATTCTTGTTTCACATGGATTATTATTATTATTATTATTATTATTATTAATATTATTATTATTATATCCTTTATTTAACCAGGTTAGTCTCATTGAGATTGAATTCTCTTTTACAAGAGAGAACTGTTCAAGATTAACAGTACAGTTACTAATAAAAACGGGAGACAAAATACAAGTTCAATACTAAGTGCAGTTGTGAAAATACATTAAGATTATTGACTAAAACATTTGCCATTTCCAATGGTGTCTGACAACAAACTCTTTATCAGCTTTGTCTGTCTGTACTCCAAGGTAATGTCAGGGCAAAGAGCTGGACTCGTACGCCTACAGTATTGACATGTCAGCTGGTTCTGTTTTCCCCGTCCCCAGGTCCACGGCACTGCCCCTGACATCGCAGGCCTGGACATGGCCAACCCAACCGCACTGTTGCTCAGCGCAGTCATGATGCTGCGCCACATGGGGCTCCACGAGTACGGCAAGAAGATTGAGACCGCCTGCTTTGACACCATCAGGGATAAGAAGGTGCGTTGAATGGGCTGGTTCCGTGTAAGTGTCCAACATAAAGTTAAATTGATATATTTTACCACCGGGTGCGAGGGTGATTAGCCATTACAAGCCGTTTTTAGAAAATCCATCACAGGTGGGGCGTGTCCACCTAGATGTGCGCTGGATAGATCAGTCTACCCGGTGGACTGTAGCAAACCCGGTGGACTGAAGCAAACGTTGCTCATCTATCCGTCCTACGGATAGATGAGCAACGTTTGCTTCAGTCCACCGGGTATGTGGACACGCCCACATGGGTTGTCAGAAGAGACAGATTTTCGAAACGGCTTGTAACGGCTAATCACGCTCGCCACTGGTGGTATCAGTTAATTGGAGGGGGAGTTGTTTTCTAGAAAGAGGTGGGCAATAACGTTTGGCTGTATCCTAAAAATACAGTGAGAAAGTCCCTCGTCCGTTGATTTCTTAAATTCAGGCAGCTCTGCTTTACCTGCTAAAAGCTCAGCCCGTTTATTCTTATCGGTTAACTGTGTTGTGTTTCGCAGTCACAAAGGGGATTGTTGCAAACGTGGGGTCATGCAGAACTTTGAGTTAGGCTTTCGTCTTCAGCTCCAGGGATTAGGAAGACTAGGTTAATAGGATGCAACCTATGACGTCCACCGATAGGAGGCCACCTTGGTTTGTTGCTTCATTTTAAATGAATACGTTGTCTGTAAAATAGGTACCATCACTTCAGTTAGTTCAGATGAATAAACTGGCTTTAGGCTGCAAATAGGCCCATTGTCAAACAAGTGGCATAGTACCATTTTTATTTTTTATTTGTCCAAATCAATGGAAACAGATGAGACCAATTAGCGCCATCAGAGAAGAGGGAATAAAATACACCATTACAATAGTGTATTTTGATAGCTACAAAAAGCAATCGAAAACCATAAGCCATGGCTGAATCCAAAATCAAAGTTACTTAAGATTCTAATTTAAGGTGCAGACTTAGGTTAACTTTGTTTTCCTCTTCATTTCCTAGGTGCTAACTAAGGACCTCGGTGGGAACTCAAAGTGTTCCGAGTTCACAGCTGACATCTGTCGCAGGGTTGTGGACATGGACTGAAACCAGCGCCGCCAAGTAGAGGAGCTGCAGCCATCATACAAGTCCACCTGTTACTGTATTCCGGTTCTTTCCAAGCAGAACATACATTTAATTCCAGCGGTTCACTGACCACGTGGTAGATGTCCTTCACTGCTCTGTGGTGAGCAGGTGTTGGATCATAAATGCATTCATTGGAGGACTGTAAAGATGGCTGGCCCTCTCTAGTATTTTCATACAAGTACATATGATAGAAATATAAGCAGGGGTTCAGCTTGTGGAGGATTATACCTCGTAGAATGGTATCAAAGAAAGTCACATTCACCATTAAATGTACGCACAATGTAAATCGCAATCCTGTAATGAAATGCAATTTTGTTTTTGGGAGTGTGGCCTACTCAAGAGTACCTTAGAATTCTGACAACTCTCTGCATGTTGTTTTTTAATGGTTACTTATGATTAACTGCTTAAGTGTACTTTATTTATTACTGTTTGCCGTGTTTGTTCTCATGCAGCTCGGTGTAGCTAAGAGGGTTAAATATATAAAACAATTACACCATGACTTTTGAGTGATCTCATTATTTCCTGCATTTCCAGTCGTCATCCAGAAAGTAACTGCTTAAGTGTGTAAAAACAGCTGTACATTATATATGTTAAGAAAATTAACTGTAAAATGTATCAAGTACAAAGTTATTTAATACAACTCCAAGAATAAGATGACATTAAAATATGTGCATATACACAAAGCATTATTCAACTACAATGTACCCTATACCATGGCCTGGCTCGGAGGTGTGAAACAAAAATTTGACGTTAAAGGACGTTTTTTTTTTTACCCATTTGGTTTTTATTAATATTGGTATTTCAGATTGGTTAATGTAATTTCCTGAGCAGTCTTCTGCTCTTCTCTCGTTGTCTGCTCTCATTGCCACTGTCCTTTCTTTGTCTCCACTCCTGAGTTTTTATACTTTCATCTCAGAGTTTATCTATATGGTGTATACCTGTGGTGTGTGCGTGTATACATATGGTTTGTATCTATCGTGTGTGTGTGCATATGGTTTGTATCTAGGCCTATGTTGTGTGTATCAATATTGTGTGAATCTATATGTGTGTATCTGTGGTGTGTGCGTGCATATGGTGTGAATCTACATGGTGTATTGGTGTGTCTGTATGGCGTTTGTGTGTGTTGTGTGTGTGTGTGTGTGTGTGTGTGTGTGTGTGTGTGTGTGTGTGTGTGTGTGTGGTGGTAGGCGATGACTCCAGTTTAACCAGTGAATGAGTCTCTTTTTTTTTGATGAAAGCTTCCTTCTCACAAAGGGCCGTTCAGGATGCTGCCAAGTTACGGTTGCAATGGAGAGGAGACGGTATCTCGCAGAGCGCTCAGAGAGCAGATGTTCTCGTATGGTAACATCGCCCTCTGCTGTCCACATCCGCTCACTACACACAGGGACGCAAGATCACAGGTGACTTCCTTTTCACCAACTTGACATCAAACAGTAGTAACACGCACACGCACACTCACTCGCGCACTCAGGTGAATTGAATGAATACTTTTTTCGTTTTGAATTATGAATCTAAATCAGTCAAATCAGACTCATCCCTTTAATTAAAATGAGGGAGGTCATTTAAGATCAAACACAGCTGAAATAGCCTCTCACTGTTACCAAAGCCACCAGAGGGGCGCCGAACCTGCGATGAGTTTTACTATAGTTCCCCTGCTGCAGCTCGCCTGCCAAGTCTTAATTAGTTAATTGGTTGCATCTGGCGCGTTTTTACTTAAGACGGAAACGGACAGTACGTTTGTGTCCTCCACTGTTTGGCAGTGCAGCGTCTCCCAAACGAGGTATGTTATTGTGTTCCCAGAAGAACGTGTCAGTACTGTTTTGTTGCGGTCTGTTGTGACTTATTTGACATCTCTTCCTGATTCACAGATTAAAGACTTTTGTAGAATTGTGTGGCAAAGCACAACTGACGTGACTTGTATGTTGAATATAATTCACTGATAATGTGTGAAGGAAATCGGGGATTGTGGTGGTTTAACTCATTTGAAATTGAAATAATGATTCTACCTGAAAGTAACATTTTAGAGACTATACATTCAAGCTTGTCAAAGTAAAAGTTAAATCACTCTTGACTAATGACTTAGTATAAATTATATTAAAAAGCTGGTTTAGTTAATTATCTTAATCATTATTTAAAAGTTGACCCTGAATTTGTATCGTCATTCATTTATCTGATTAAATGGAGATGGTAGATGTTGAAGTGTGGGACATGTCCAAGTTTGGGGACCATGAGTAAACTGTTCCTTCCTTCAAAGGTTGATCATGGATATTTTACTGCAGTTCTGTGAGTATCCCAACTTCACCATGAAGATAGACTGTAAGTCATACGTTTTTCATTACTCTTGGGCACATTGATGTATTTTGGCTTCCTGGTGAGTTAACCCGTTACCTGAAGGTTGATCTGAGTAGTAAGGATGTTTTATTGGTTCATGGGTTACTTGTTTGGTTTATGTTGGTTTTAATGATTTGTTAAAATAGTTACAGGCTCTAAGTTATTGTTGTAAGCTGGAGTAATGGGTTGGGTTCTGATGTCTTCAGTCTTCTCTTCAGCTATTCTCCTGAGCTCTGCATCTTCATCACATGAGTGTTGCTTTACTGATGAGGGTGTGTCTGATTGAGCAGAGGTGCATACTGGGATACAGGGCTGTCTCAAGTCTACAGGTCTGTAGACACGCACCCTCAGGGGAAACCAAGTGTTTGAGAAACCGTCGTGATGTCAGTTACATGGACTGGAATGTTCTTGAAGATGGAGACAGGGATTCAGAAGGAGAAACACCAGGGGGAGATGAGGGGCTCCTCATCTCAACGACTAAAACACAACTTCAGTCTGACACAGAGAACCATGGAACACATTCAACAGTCCCCTCCAGGCATCGTGATTCCTCAGGAACACTTTCATTTCCAAGAAGGTCTTATTTGGGGCCATCCCCAGATGGATCCTGCTCCGCAAGAGCCACCCCTCTCCACTGGGTGGTCTTCTGAACAGATGACGTCCTTCCTGACTAAAGCTGCACCGTTTGCATCTGTGGAGGCCCCTCATTCAGGAAACCACTGGACTACAAACACATGACTTCAGAGACGTTGAATAAACTGGGACATATTGGGACATATTTTGGAGACGCCAAGCATAATCCATTACTAATGTGGGACGCCACTGAAGATTGTTGTACATAATTTACGTCTCTGGAGACATTGGTTGTTCTGAGTGCCCTGGCAGGAGAGCTGGGGTGGATGATGGAATGTTATTTGGCATGAGGTTTTTACCCTGCATGATTGTTTGGCCTTTTATGGCTCAGGTGTGTGTGTGTCATGAGATGGATGATTTTTGAGCATTATAGGGTTCTACTGTGTCTCCCTCACCTGGCATGGGGTTCTACATGCGTGTCCTGGGTTCTATGTGTGTGTGTGTCCGGCCTGCTTTGACAATGATGGTGTTCATACGAGGGTCTGTGTGATTGGCTTGGGATATTGGAATGGTCAAATAAATCATACCTGATGGACGGCCACACGTTTACTTAAGGGCCTCCAGTAGACATGAAGAGCCCTGAGCGACGCTCCGGAGCGATATCCAACACACTGGGCAGGAAGGAGAGTATCCAAATCAAGTGTAAAAGGATGCAAGCGGCGTGTTCAGATCAGTGACTTCAAACTAAGACTACACCAATCAGGATCAATGGAGGATGGACACCTAAAGGCATTCCACAAGGAGAGTCTGAAGTTGGAAAGGGACCTAAATGGGTATTCAAGATGACCTTCAGACCTATAATGAGACGGCTCTTCCTACCTGGCTGGATTGATGGAGAGCCCTGTGGATCTTGTCTTGCTCTCAGTTGCACGTCTTCTCAGGCTGTACTGTATTTGTTTCAGACAGGACTAACTGAACGAGCACAACTTCAGCTCTTCGAGCTGAAGTTGTGCTCTTCAGCTGAGGAGGTAAGGAAACCTTCACTCGGACTTCAAGGTGTAAAGAGGAGAATGTTTCAAAGTGTTCCATGGTACTCTAATGAAGACCGTTGTTGTGTTCCACTGGCTGAGAGGAAGAACCCTCACATCTTCCTCTTGGCCTTTCTCCTCTGAGAATCCTGGCGCCATCTAGAAGGATATTCCAGCTCATGTAACTGATGTCACGACAGATTCTCAAACACTTGGTTTCTCCTGAGGGGCGTGTCTATAGAACTGAAGACTTCAGACAGCACTGTATCCCAGCATGCATCTCTGCTCACTCAGACCACACCCCCATGAGTAGGATGCAACACTCTAGTGATGGAGATGTAGAGTTTTATAAGTAACGAGGGAGCAGACAAAGGTGATTAGAACACAATGGCATGTCAAGTCTGTAAATCTTTAAACCATGAAGATGGTTGGATAGTTCAGGATTTTGTTTTTTTTTATTATGGGCAGTCCTTTCACTCAGATGCCCACATCTCACTGGACCTGTACATGTGTTGGCTGGCTGGCATGATTTGCTGTTGGTGATGAGGCGGTCAGGGTGACGTTGCAGGGCTATGGTCGGCTCTCTGTGAGCTCAACGTTTAGATTTGCTCTGTATGGTTTGTACCCTGAATAATCTAGATAATTGTAAAATGTAGACACGGTTTTGTATTGAATGATTTTAGGTTTAAAGTTGTTGTGGGACGTACATGGTAGTTTGGTTCTTCGTACGGTTTTGAGTGATATAACTTGTACACACTGGGTGCATAATAATGTAAAGGTACACTGAATAGTAGTAATGACCAACAGCAACAAACAGATCACATCAAGGTAAGTCTGTTGGCTGTGTTTTAATGAAGACCATCGCTGGACTTCAGGATCTTCCTCCGTTCAGCTCAAGGTGAGGCGCTGGTTCTGTTTTTTCTTTGATTGGTTCCGGCCGGAATGTTCGGATTCCGGTCGGAATTGTTTGTGCTTCCCGCCGTGGAAGGTTCTGAGTGCGGTCACTTGATTTAGTCCCAATAGTTAGCATAGAACGTTGTAGTCTTGACAACCATAAGAAACCACCTGGCATTTAGTTGGAAGGGAGTCCTCTGAGGGAATCTGAACGTGGATTGTATTTGCGTAACCTCGAGCCGTTGCCAATGGAAACTATTTTTCAGTCGTTTCCATTGGGAATTGTTGCCCCTTATCTTAAACAACTTTAAGTTTGATATTAAATACATACTGGCACGTACGTCGTACAATATGTTGATCATTTCCGATGGTTGCGCCGTACTTTTAACCACGCTGACGTGACGGACTCTCGCTGCGTACAAAACAGCGTTCTACTTGCGGGCCCATTTTTGGCATCGGTGAAGGCTGAAAATCATTTCAAGATGGAAGACAATTTGACATTTCTTCAACGGAACCCAACACCTCAATATGGCTGAGTATATTTGATTTAATATCAATACTGCTTAGTGTTCTTTGTTTACTTAAGCTTTTGTACGTTCTAAATACCTGCTGTCATTAATTGCCACAGAAGTTAAACCCTACCCAATGGAATGACGTTAAACAAGTGCAGAGTTACCAGCTGGATAATATCAAAGCTAAAATACTGGCCGTCCTTCCCACATGTTACAGTAGAAGATATTCTAGAACTGTATAAGGTTAAAAAGGTAACATGTAGTTTGTCCCAAGGTGTCTGCCTCCTCACCCAGAGCAAGACCTCCACCTCCTCACCCAGAGCCAGACCGCCACCTCCTGTCAGAAGTCCTCCAGAACAGGTCAGTGCGCTGGTGTGTGAGTAGAGTCTTCAAAGGTCAGTTTCAATGCATGGCCTGAACCACTTCTTTAAACTTGTGGACTGCTCTGTCTTCATTCCCAAAAACGGGATGCTCATGTCTGGTCTCTCAAGTCTTTTCTAGCCTTGAGTTATAAAATAATAGTTCAATTAA
>OOFH01103875.1:4502-14546 GCA_900323355.1 Merlangius merlangus
TGGGTGCCATACCATGGAAGCTATTGAGCAAAAAGTAGTTTTCCATAGGAAATGATTAGGATTCTTAAAAAAAATGAATAGCATTGTAGGAGCAAAAACATCTTACGTTTTGGAAATATCACGTGCATATTTTGGCTGTTGGAAATTGCATTATTTTAAAACTTTGTGGTGAAGTACAGACAGATTTCTACATAACTTCTGGCACTGACTGCTATGACCGTACTAAGTGTTGTACTGACTACTAGTACAAAAGGAACCGTGCGATTCGACTGGTTTTGGAGAACATATCCTTTGAAAACCTCAGATATACATATTTTTGGCTGATGGAAATTGCATTATGTTAG
Organism: Merlangius merlangus; assembly: GCA_900323355.1. NCBI lineage: Eukaryota > Metazoa > Chordata > Actinopteri > Gadiformes > Gadidae > Merlangius > Merlangius merlangus. The sequence continues at coordinate 4,847 of OOFH01103875.1, forward strand.
CACCTCAAAGTGAGCTATAGACAAAAATATACATAAGTTCCGGTGTTACACCGAATTCTGCGACCCACCGAAAAGTGTGACCCCAGGGGGCGCTGTTGCACAGTTTCTGCAACATGCACGTTTGCATTATAACAAAAACATAAATAAAACATAAGATCTCCCCCAACCGGTGGGTCTTTCTTTTCTTGATACTAACATTAATAAACAGCATTTTGCACAGCAGCCTATAATAGGAAATGCTCAAAGGTAAATCAGTGTAATTTAATGCTGACTAGCTTTTTATGGGTAAAGAAGGAACGGTGAAGGACCGTACTAAATGCCCTATCCATTGTATGGGTCTGTAAAATGCTAATCAAATCAATAAAATGTATTTATTAAGCACCTTTAATAAAAAGCTAATTGGTTGGGAAGAGATCTTATGTTTTATGTATGTTTTTTGTCAGGCTAGAAAGGCTGTTCAAACTAGCGTATTGCAGAAAATATGTAACAGCGCCCCCTGGGGTCACACTTTTCGGTCGGTCGCAGAATTCGGTGTAACACCGGGACTGACTGATATGATACTGACTGTTGTCCTGACTACTTGTACACAAGTAACCATGTGATTTTACTTTATAGATTTTAAGAAAATGTAGGCCTACTTTGAAAACCTCACATATGCATATTTTGGCCTTTGCAAATTGCATTATTAGGCCTATGTTAGCACTTTGTATTGAGCTATAGACAAAATTTTAGATAAGTTCGAGCACTGACTGATATGACCATATTAACCGTTGTGCTGACCACACGGAACCATGTGATTTTTATGTATAGTTTCGGAGAAAAGTCGAAAACCTCACCTAGGCCTACTTTGAACACCCTTGTTTGTTTTGGACATTTTCACGCCGTTCTGGTAGCGATCGCAGCGATCCACACAAACACACAAACGTACATGAAGTCTTTTATTTTGAAAACGTTGCGAGATATCGCACAAACGCTGTTTAGAATAGGAGCCCACGAAGATTTGTGTCGGCTGGCTTGACCGCGGGTGAACGAATGACGGCTGACTTGACCGCAGTTTCCTAATTGCGGGTGCCTGTTACGTCCAAAGAGGCCGCGTAGCCTATGGTTTTAAGAACTGGATCGGACCGAGGTGCGGTCGCTTTCACATCTTAAGCGAACCGCATCAGGGTTTGTTTGGAAGCGAACCGAGACCAACTATTCAGGAAGGTCTCGGCCGCTGGCCACGCACGGAATATCATGTGTCATTAACTTCATTGGAGCAAATTCCGTGGCCAAGTCACGGACAATTTAAGGGATTCCGTGAGGCCACCATAGATTTCGAATTAAGCGCCCGTGGTCGACTCGATCGTTGAAACGGGAATCTGTGTGTGTGCCACGCAGTGTGAATTTTGCCAGCTATTTTAGATTTAGTCTTAATCGAAAATGCTTATTAGTTTTAGTCACATTTTAGTAATTGTTTTCCTTTGTAGTTTTAGTCGACCAAAAGTCCTTAGCCTACATTTTAGTCAACTTTTAGTCAAAATGTTTTCTCTTTTTAAACTAATTTAATTAGGCCAACCACTGATATGGACACCTGCTGCTAAGTAGTTCTAGTCAAATAGAGTAGCCTACGAAAGTGAAAACGTCACGTTGTCCTGGCAACCAGTTTTTCAGTTCTAAACAACCAAACGAGAGATGGCGTTTTCCATTGCTTCCATGTGTAGTTTTTTTCACAATGAAAATAAATCAATTTCAAGAGGTGAAAATCACTACCAATCGAAACATGTTGAGGCGTTCATGTATTCCCCTGGGGTATTAAAAGGAAAAGTTTGTAAACGGTAATTTAGTTTAGCTTTTTTTTTTTTTTATATAGCCTATATATGACAATCTATTCTCAATTACTTACATCATTGGTAAAGAAAATCAATTCACCAAAAAAATCGTTCAGTTTCTATAAAAGGTTTGTGTGGCATAGGATTTCCCCTTGATAACTTGTTTTTTTGTGTAGAACCGAAAATTGGTTGCTATGGAAACGTGACGTCAAACTTTAGAACTCTATTGTCTGTTCAGCCTTCAAAACGAGAGCCGGTAAATTGTGAAAAATGAATTAAAGTGTAATCAGACAACGCGTTATATGCTATAGACCCTAGAGTATCTGTGGTATAAAGGCCGGGACGAATTTCAAATTATAAATATGTACAATGCAAAACGTTAGCGCATAGCTGAGTGGAACATACCTCCCATTGCCAAGTTGTAGCTACGGTCCGTCGTATTTACTGGAGGAGTGAACATTGTATCCGTTGCATAAGAACCTTATACGGTAGGGTAATGATTGGAAAATATCAGGCATTTTGAATGTCCAAATAGCACACCAGTAACATTTTCATAATTTCTCGTCTCGTCAACGAAAACCAAACTTACATTTCGTCATTGTTTTTATTATAAAAGATCTATTTTTAGCTCGTCAAGGTCTCGTCTTAGTCATGGAAAAAAAGGTAATTGACGAACATTTTTCGTCATATTTTTTGTTAACGAAATTAACACTGGTGCCACCGGAATATCAGTGTAATTGACTTGCATTGGAGCAAATTCCGTGGCCACATCACAGACAATTTAAGTGATTCCGTGAGACCAGCACGGATTTTGAGTTAAGCGCCGTGGTCGACTCGCTCGTTGCAACGAGGATCTGTGTGTGTGCCATGGAATATCAGTGTCACTTGCATTGGAGCAAATTCCGTGGCCACATCATGGACAATTTAAGTGAAATCCGTGAGGCTAAATGGATTTTGAGTTAAGCGCCCGTGGTCGACTCGCTCGTTGAAACGGGGATCTGTGTGTGCCATGGAATATCAGTGTCATTATCTGCATTGGAGCAAATTCCGTGGGAATATCACGGAAATCGGCTATTTCCGGGAGGATCCTACGGATTTTGAGTTAAGCGTCCGTGGTCATCTCATGGATTCCTGTGAGACCAGGTTGCCGGTACATGTATTCCGTTACTCCCCAACACTGCACAGGTCAGAGATAGGATGAAAAGCATAATCAATCTGTCTGTGTGACCGTGAGTCTTTTTAACCATGCCGTGTTTCTCCTCTCAAGACCAGTTATTGATAACATCTGGACTATGCCATTTAAATTACAACAAGGCCAGACATTCATCCTAATCACATAGCTTGTATCACCATTCTATGCTTTGTCTATAAAATGTATTATAATTAAACGGATACATAATATTTATATATATTCTAATCTGTACAATTCTAATCATAGATTAACCTGACCACTGAACGTTTATTTCCTTACTAGGCTGTATGTGGCCTTGCTCACTCATCTCAGAAAGAGTGGGCTCATCTGGTCATGTGAGCTGAGCCAGAGTGCTGACAACTTTAAAAACATGACTACAAGCAGGCCGGCACTCTTGCTGCTAGCACTGGTGCTGTCTTCGTTGATGGTACACAGTTCATCAGGCAAGTGACTTGCCAGTTACAGCAGACACCCTTTGGTACTACCAATAATTAATTTAGTGAGCATTCAAGTGTAATTAAGGGGTCAAATGAATGCAGTATGTCCCGCTTTGCTAGATAAGCCTCATTAAAATGGCCCTTGAAGTAGTTGGAATGAAAATAATGGCATGGTTTTAGTCTTCATGACATTTGTGTGGCCACTCCTGCATTAAGTTTAAATGATCAAATTAGTAAAGTCCAGGCAGAGACGCCGAGATTGTTTATTGGCCTGTGGCGTGTGTCACCGCGACCACTGAAATACCATGGCATATGCCGTTCAGGAACGATAACTGCCATTCAGGTGGAACGGCATAGGCCTTTCAGGAACGGCATAGGCCATTCCGGAACGGTTACTGCCGTTCCCAACAATGATTTGTGACACCAGCACGGCCCACCTCCTCCATATAATTTCAAGACAAGTATTGCCGTAAATGTAAAGCTATATACTGTATATTTGGTCTATATCACAACATAACGCCGTAAATAAAGGGATTTATACGTTTCTCTCGTTTTTTAGGATATTTGCGATCTGTTTGTTGTTGCTTATGAAATGACAGATGCTTTTGAAATCAGCCGGACTTGCTCCGGTGACGGTAGTTAGCCTAGCCACCTAAACAGGTCTGTTTAGGTGGCTATAGAGCTATAGCCACCTAAACAGACCTGTTTAGGTGGCTAGGCTAACTACCGTCACCGGAGGAAGTCCGGTTGTATACATATAGCTTTACATTTACGGCAATACTTGTTTTGAAATTATAAAGACAATTATAAAGACTTGTCTTGAAATTATAAAGAGGCGGGCCGTGCTGGTGTCACATACCATTGTTGGGAACGGCATGTGCCGTTCCACCTGAATGGCAGTTACCGTTCCTGAACAGCATATGCCGTTCCTGAAAGGCATACGCCATGGTATGTCAGTGATCGCGGTCGCACATGCCACAGGCCAATAAACGCCCTACTGCAATATTGGGAGATAATTGTTGTCATTTCCTACCCCTTTCTTCAAGGCTCCACTGTTTCACTGATTGCTCCTGATGCCGTTGACCTAGAGCAGAAGTCTTCAGCAACTGTCACAATCTCATCCAGGTAACCTCAGCACATAACTGTAATGGGAAAATTCTGTTTCTGTAAACTGCCATTTGGTGATTGTGCCTTTTCACTGACACCCTTTGGGTGGTCAAAGGTCAATGGGTCAAACTGAGAAGTCACACCTCACATTACAATTGTCAATGATCAATCAGATAATGTTAACTTAAGGCAGTTTCATGTATGCTCATCAAGGAAAATAATGCATAAGGGAATCTCTGCTTCATCGTGACCGGTATAACCCAGGTACAAAGGTTAAAGCAGAGTGGCTGGACATTGCAAGGAATAGGAGATAAAGCTTATATGATGAAGGGGAAACAACATGATACATTTTTCCATCACACATGCGTGAAGCAGAGCTGATCTCAGAATTTCAGAGACCTGTGCCACGGTATAAAGTCCTCGCATTAGACAATGCGTCGGACTTCAGCTTCCACAGCTCTGGGAGCGGCGCAGGTTGATTTCCCATGCAGGGGACTTCAGCTTGCGCCGCTCTTGAGCAGGAGAGGCGACGCTGGGGCTCGTGAGGGACTCGGAGAGTCTGCGATCCACTCACATTCTTAGGATGCTGAGAATCTACGTCAATCATAATTAGAAAACCATTGAGGAAATATTGTATCGATTTTATGTTAGCCAAAATAAGTAAGTCGTAGGCTACATACTTAAAGGGATACTTCACCGATGGAGATATGAAGGTTATATGAAGTAAATAATTCTATGTATTATAAATGTGCAAAAAAAATTGAAATCGGTTCATCCTAGCCTGAGAAAAGGCAGAAAGTGTCTCTAGCTCAAAAGTAAAAAATCCTCCAACTTCCACAGTGCATTGCGCTCACTGCACTGCCCGCCTGTTTCGGTTTGGAGGGGATATGACCCATGGTCCTGGTGCGAGTGGTAGCGTGAGCAAACTTTGTGTAAACATATCCCTAGCATGAAAACATTTGCAGATTACAGTAGCTTAGCATATCAAGTATTTGTTTCTCAACATCTCTTCCCGTTGAAATAAGTTTTTATCTTATACAGTAGGCCTACTTTGGTATAACAGCACTTGGGTTAGTAAACAAATCACAACAACCAACATGAATTTGAAGTTTTATTGTCAGTAGCCCACAGTAAGGATGTTCATAGCACCTCTGAGGTGCTGCTTTCCCCAGTTTCCCTTTCCCCACAGACACGGGTTCTGTCAGGTCATCTGTTGAAAGATTCAAGTATAGTCAAGTATAGGTTTTGGTAAGGTCGATATTGATTGAAGCTTACAAGAACAGTCTACTGGCCACTTCTATCAATTGCCGCTTGCTCATATATTTTACTGAAATAACTAGGGCGTTATCATCCCTTGGACGATCTGTAGGGTTGTTGATCTGAATAAACGTTTTGTCTCAGAGTGATACCGCCTTGCGTCACATTGATTCTCGAGCTCGCTGCTTTGCTTAGAGACGATCCAGAGCAAGAGACTACGCCACATCAGGCGACTGAAATGATAGCGAAAGAGCGCATATTAGTGTTTTTGGCTGGGTTGTAGGCAGTGGAGGGAAACACAACATTAGGTTTTGAATAACTGGTGTAATGGACTCTTCTTTTTGGAAACGAGACAAATAACATGGTCAACATGGACAGTCGGGTCACAAGTTGATCTGGCTGCCTCCTGCTCTTAGGAAGAATACGTTGTTTTTTTTATACTGCAGCTGATCAATTCTCTGTGACTCAACGGCACAATGGAATGCAATCTGAACATATCCAAAGGGTTATGAGTTAGAATCCCGTATTTATTATTAAAAAAACACATTTTCCATTTATTTGGCTTAAAATGGTTCTGCGTGACAAGTTTCCTCCAATAAGACTCCAAATATGATGGGTATGTTTTTGACATTTTATTAAAAACAAATCAAAGAGGCATTCACAAGGACAGTTACGAATCTTTTCCCGATTTCTATCAGCTGTCGTAGCCACGACCACAAGCGAGGCATTCGGCTGATGATCACCAGTTAACACGGTCACAAGTTGAAATGAAACACCGGCCCTATACAGCTACTGTCCCTGGTGCTGATTCTCAGCGTTAACAACCGCGATAAAACAACAACAACAACAACTTCAGTGGATTGACCAATGAAAATTATTCCAGGCAATCAAGGCATAATTAGCAATATACGAACACAAAAAATAACACACGTGGCTGCAAGTTCAGGGAACAGTAAAGCTTCACTGGGAGAAGGTGTGTATTTTACTCACCCTATTTATTGTCAATGGCCATAGTTCTCTTCATTTAAAGTGTGATAACCTCTCTTTCTCTCCACAAGCAGCTGAAGCTTCGGCATTGGCCTGCCATCAGATTTGATTTTTAGTTGCTGCTCAAGTGGCTGTTTGGTAAAATTATTTTTTACAGTATTTTTACTAAATACTCTAAATCTCCGCCCTCCATAACTGCACTTGCTAATAGGCCTAAGCTAATATGATAAACATGCTAATCTCCCACTATTTGTTAACATTTCAGTGACGTTGATAATGATGCTTTGATTTGATTGGTGTGAAGCCAAGGGCCCAGTGGCTTCCCTTGGCACCCTGCAGACTATTTACAGGAGGGCAGTGTCATGACGGTAGCCTCACCTGGGGGGTATTCCATCAACCAAGCTAAAGGCAGACCGGGCTTATTTCGCTTAGCTTCGCTGCTTTAAGCTAGAGTTGCGTTCCATCAACGTGACTTAAAGGCCGTGTTGCAGGGTTTATTTTCCAACAAATTTGTGCAATTTGCTTGTTGGTAATAAAGATTTAAACTGTTATTTATTGTATGTAATGTTGTTAGGTATCACAAAATGGAATGTGATACGAAAAAGTAGGTACTATTTTAGCGGTTTGCTATTGATTCTCATTTCCCCCAGAATGCATTGCATGACGGCACGTTGGGGAGATAAGGACCAAAGCCGCATTGAGACCCTTGAGAGTAGAGACTAGTAAGAGTGTTCAGCAGATTATACAGATGCATAGATAAATACATAGATATATAGTTAGTATATGCTACACGTGAACCTCCTAAGATGGCGCAATTTGATTGGTTCGCTATCTCGGGATATTGGGCAATATCCCATGATTGACATCACAAACTCAATATTGTTTTCATCGCAAATAACCACAAATAACCACAAATAAACCGGTCTCGGGGGCTATTCCCCACTATTCACTTAGCCTTCGGCTAATAATTGTTGATTAATAGCCTAGATAGATAGATAGCCTAGTCATGTCTTTATTAATACCAAACTACACAAATCGTCAGGAATTCATTTAGGTTGTTCGGCTCACACAGCATAGCCTACAAGACCACACAGAACAAGGGAGTCAACAAGTCTGAATGGACATACACAAAATACATCACAATAAAACTAGACCCATGCGTTGATAGATAGACAGATAGAAAGATAATTAAATATGTTCTATTTTTTGCCTTGCGGAGCCAGCCAAGCCTGTGCCCATATGCAAATTATAGCCATGTGCGCCTTAAGAAAGACATAATGTTGAGGAATCATACTAAAAATGGATAGCAAGCAAAAGCCGAACCAGACTGTATCAATCACATACTTTGGGTCCATTCTAACTTATGGTAAGAGGCTAGTCTTTAAATCTTTGCAGTGACTGAATGAGTGTTTTGCATAAGATGAGTGTGTGCGACTGTGCGTGTGTCCTTTCCGGCTTCGGCATACTGCATGGTTATGAAGGCCTTGTGGTTAGTTGTGGTCTTAGTGAAGCAGCCTAGCCTTGGAGTTGGATAAGTTGGAGTGATTGTGTACGGGCTTGCGAGAGTGAGAGAGAGCACACCCGCCGTGGTGATGTTTGGCTTGTTGTGGGCTGTCTGTCAGCATCCGCTGGGTTGGACGATGTGCTTTGTGTATGTGTTCAATGTACATCTGTCTGGTCGTATTTGCGGTAGGTTGATGGTTAAATAATGTCACACCATGATCGGTTATACTTGCAGGCACTTATTTGCAAGTGCACTGATGGCGTGTCCGATAGGCTAAGTTAGCCCAAAGCAAGCATTATGCCTTCTATCTCCTAAGTTTACCAGTACTTACGACATAATCGCAGTCATTAGATATAAAGAAAACGTTGACTTTCACTCGGTGCTATTCACTGACAGTAAAAATAAATGAAAGTGTTGTTATTGTATGCACTGCTGTTCATTGACTAGCTCCAGCACTCGTTGCTGCGTTGCTAAATGATAGCAACTCTCCACTCATTCTCCTCTGACAATGCATTTAATTGGCTTTGACAGTCATCAGCTCTCGGCAATTCCTCATTCGCCCTCTCACGTCTGACAGGTTCGAAAATATACTGCTGTGGGCCATCATACATGTTATTTCTGGTTCTTGCCACCTCTTAGACGCCAAGTTCTAGTCCTAGGCTGAGGCTACCTTCCACCATGTCTCTCCAACGTGACGTCATCGCCCAATGGCGTTATAAAACACCCGTTACTGCCAAAAATGACAAAAACTGGACTTTAACACTATTTTGGAGACATTTTATAAATTATTCACATATTTTGAGTGCTTTATGTACCCATTAATCAAAACTTCTGGTTAACCTGCACTTAGGCCTTTAAGGGAATCTCCGCTAAGTAACCATGGCAATTTATCCGACCAAATTAACCGGTCGGTAGACGGCTAACAGGCCGTTTCTGAATTGGCATACTACATACTGCTCGTATACTAATCGTGACGTAAAAGTAGTAAGTAGTATGCAGTACGCGTAAAATGTGTTTTTGCAGTATGCGACAGTTACCCGGATGATGTACTAATCGGACAAAATTTTCAAGTATACATCCGAGCTCACTACGTCGGATACTGTATCCCATAATGCACCGCGCATCCCGCGGATGCGCATACCGCGCCAGTCTGACACGTCAAATTTCGTCACAATTATTTGGTCATGTGACTGTGTAGTACACTGCATGATACTTGTCATACTTGCATACTATACTGCATACTAGGGCGGGGAGTAGTATGTAGTGCACAGTATATACTGCGTCAGTATGCAGTATGTAGTATGTAGTATGGCAATTCAGAAACAGCCTATACAGATATACATGTATATATGTCTATGGTAGACGCATACAGGCGTGCGTGCGTGTGTGTGCGTGCGTGCGTGTG
>OOFH01104166.1:11176-21654 GCA_900323355.1 Merlangius merlangus
CCCCCCCCCCCCCCTCTCCCCCTTTGGCTCTGAGCCAGTGGTGTGCCCCTCATCAAAAGCAGGCTGACTGAAAGGTTAATAAAGAAATCGGACATACTTGCAGATGGTGCCGGGCATGAACGGGAGAAATGGCCTCCTTCATTCCTCTATACATGCTTTGGTTACAGATCACCCTTTGTTTTTCAGTCAGTACTAATTGGTGGCTTACCAATTGAGCAGCTAATCTAGTTCTGATGCAAAATCTAATTTAGATGTTGCATTCATTCCAAGATGCTTGTTGTTGTATGTTTCTGCTCGAGGGACGTTGTTCAAACTAAGCCTGGAGGAAATTACATTGTCTGTCTTAGCTTTAGCAATTTTCTTAGCTTTCATGTCGTCTATTGTTATAGGTAAAAACAGATATTTGAAATATGTAGGGATTCTAAAAAGTGTACATCTTCTGCAGTGTTTTAAACATTTGCAAATACATTCAATGTTTACCAACCTACAACTGTAGGATTTGAACATTAATTGTGACCTCAGATCGTTTGAGCTGCTAGGTCACAAAAAGGTGAGCGAAGCTAAGCCTTGCTAGAACATCATGTGTGTAAACACACAAAGCTCTCTTCATTTAGGGGGCCGGGGTGGCCCTTGTTGTCGCCCCTATGAACAACTAGCATGTTTGTAAGGAAAAAAGCCTGGCTGTAGGGAACTTTACAATAGGAGATGATAATAAAAAATAGGATGTGGTCTCCAACAAAAGGTATGTCATTTCATTTTAGCAAACAAATGTAATGCATAGCGAAGGCCAAATGATTCAACCCAAGTGCTCACACAGATCATTTTAACAGTAAGAGATGCACTACAGTACGACCAATGTGTGGGACATGGCAGCACTTGTTGCTGGTATGATCACACTGGAATGTCAACCCTCTCGCGCTAAGTCGAGTGTCAGAACACTGTGTCAAATGTCTTGCCTTCTTGTTTACTGACCCTTGTTCGCACACACAGACACACAGACACACAGACAGAAAGAGATACACGATTTGTTGTTGAGATTAAGTTGGTTTCTAAAGACCCTTGGCATCAACAACAATAGCCAAACGCATAACACTATAACCGCACTGCGCTTCCTGTTTGAACCAATGAAGTTAAGACTCTACAGTTCTCCTCCCTCCCTCATATTAACAGCAGGTTGAAAGGTGCTTGATCCACGTTTGTCATCCTGGCACGGACCTCTTCAAACTCCTGTGCCCTGGGTTGTTGCTTCTGTGTGGGGGGGATGTCCCGTGTCTTGGCTTATGTCATCATCACGCACAGGATTGCAGATGGATGCAATCTGATGTGGTTGGCATGAAATCGGATCCTATCTGTGTCTCTGACATTTTATCCGCTTCTTGCTGCAGGTTAAGCAACCCTCTCTGACACTCAATTCACGACCTACTTGTTTGCAATAGTAAGGTGTTTTGCACACTGCACCAGCCAACACCAACACCCAACTACAGAATGTTGGCCAAAGTTGGAAGTTTCACAACTAGCAATCAACTGCAGTCAGCCCGATCTCACCGGACCACAGCCAGCCACCCATCAGTATGGCACGCTAGTCGGAGATCAGTGTTGCAGTTTCTTTTTAGACCTACTCAGGAAAGGATGGTGGTGTGGTCGACCTCACAGTTGCAGCTGTTTCATCAGAAATGTGAGCCATGAAGGAACTAGAACGCCTGATCATGATTCAATTGGTGGCCTTCAATTTGTCTTATTTGCCTTAGTTTAATGGCGTTCTAAAAAGACAAAGGATTGTGTTATGTACAGCAAATACACTTGCTATTCATTTGTCTTGTAAAAGCTCCCAATCTGTTATATTTTTAATTCCTTGTAGAGTTCCCTTATTCCTTTCTTAGCAGAATTGCCGCTGATAGTACTGAGCACAGCTACCAGACAGCTTTGTTGTCTGTGTTGTCTAGTATTGGTTGTGTTGATTACTCGTTATCTAGCTACAACCACTAAATATTCTTTCACTATCTTGAGGTTTTTTTTTTAGGGTTGACTTTGTTCTGTGTCCTCAGTGATTCTTAAAAAAAAAAAAAAGTGAAATAGGCTAATCAGGAATTATTATACACTTTTGCAGTCCTAGTGCCTTAAGGAATCTGCAGGGAATTGCAAAACCATGCAATAAGGAGGATTTTGAAGTCTGCACACCCACAGTCTCCGCCAGGCTTTCCCTTCCTGCTTGCGTTTCCAACATTCCTTGTGTTCTCGCTCCCCTCCTCCTCTGACACGTGGACCTCTGCTCAAACAGCTGCTCCTTCCTCTCTGTCTGAGACCAGGCCGGTTCCTCTGAGACAAGGCCTGTCCGTCTGAGACAAGTCAGTATGCCGGGGAACAGGCCTGTCAGTCTACAGGAGACCTGTCAGTCGGAAACCAGGCATGCCAGTCGGCATGAGACCTGTCAGTCTGAGTCCAGGCCTGTCAGTCGGAAACCAGGCATGCCAGTCGGCAGGAGACCTGTCAGTCTGGAACCAGGCCTGTCAGTCTGGAACCAGGCCTGCCAGTCTGGAACCAGGCCTGTCAGTCTGGAACCAGGCCTGTCAGTCTGAAACCAGGCCGGTCAGTCTGGAACCAGGCCTGCCAGTCTGAAACCAGGCCTGTCAGTCTGGAACCAGGCCTGTCAGTCTGAAACCAGAGCTGCCAGTCTGGAACCAGGCCTGTCAGTCTGCAGGAGACCAGGTGGCAGAAGGGAACCATACAGCCTGCACCAACCTGGGTTCTCCTTTTTGAAAAACGTCCCTCATCATTATCTAAAAAGTCGCAATGTGTCAGACTAAGTCCCTCCCAGTAACTGGGCAAGAGATGCTGGGTGACTCCTACCATAGTCTGTATCTTGTTCTCATGGTGAATGTTTTTTCCTTTTTAGATCCAGACGTTTGGAGTGGAGGCCCCATGCAAGACGGTAGAAGACCTGACCAGTGGCGTGGTCATGGCCCAGGCGCTCCAGAAAATGTACGAATTTTAAAATCTAAATGAAACCCAGTCATGACAATGGCCTCTTCTCATGACAAGAAACTGTGTCTAGAATATGGGGTTGTCTTGTGTTTCATCTGACATCGGAGTACATTTTTTATAGACCTTTCACCTCATCTTTGACATTATCCATTCATTCTTGCAAATATCACAATTATAGTGCCTATACTTGCACGATTATGAGCATCCACCTGAAACTATTTACCATTTGTATCAGTTATTGTCTTACTTCCTGATGATCCTTTTGATGATTTTAATTTGAATAGATCCATATGGATCAAGTGTTTCCTCCGTCTGTGGCAGACGTTGTTGTTGTGCAGTCTCCCTGGACATACTACTAATAGATTTGACCCACTCCTTTTTCCAGAGACGGGTCATTTTTCAACGACGGCTGGATCACTAGGGTCAAGCCTGAGGTGGGGGACAACTGGAGGTTAAAGGTGAGTGTTGCTTCGTCTCACCTCTTCAATGTATTTCCATATTCACGGCACATCCATCTCAGTCTACCCAACCCATGTCTAGTAAGATAACGACTACATTTTTCATGTGTAAATCAAAGGTATGATTTTATTTAATTTTTTTCTCTTATTGTGTTAACAGTTGTGTTTTGTCTTTTTCCTTGTGTGTTTTCAGATCAGCAATCTCAAGAAAGTCCTTAAAGGTATCCTTGATTACAACCAAGAGGTGAGGAAACGCCTTATGAATGTATAAAATACCTGTTACTGGTATTGTTATTGTATGTTTTCGTATTCCTTTGCTAAGTGATTCAAAGCATGGACGTTGGAGCTTTGTATGTTGTGGGTTATTTCAGTCGTGGTTACCACCTGGAAGACCTATTTTGAAATGCAGGGCAGGAAGAGGTCTCAGGTTAGGGGCGTCAGGGTATGGGGTCAAAAGTACAGGTTCCACACATCACTCTCCACACACTGTTGCCGTGCCCTCTCCCAGCATCATCCCTCTGAGTGTGCAGACTTGATCCTTGCTCCCTATTGTACGTGTAAATCACTGACTTGTGTTTGTGTAATCTCTGGGCCTTTGGAGTCGCCATGTCGGGGTGTAATGCCGGCTGCTCGGGGCTTTGGCATCGGTGGACCCGGGAAGCTCTCCCTGAAGTGCAGGAATGTTGAGCTCCATTACAATCCGCTTAGCTTTACTTAAGGCCACTAAACAGCGGTGTCCAGTGGGGGCTGTGGAAACCATGAGCTCCAAGAGTCTCTTAGCACTATCGAATACGAATTAAAGTGCATCTTTTAAAGGGGACATATTATGCCACCAGGTGTGAGTGTGATTAGCCTTACAAGCTGTTTTGAAAATCGGCCCCATATGACATCACTAGTGGGCGTGTCCACCTAGATCTGTGCTGGATATATGAGCGACGTTTACTTTAGTCCACTGGGTAGGCTGGTAGACTGATCTAGGTAGACACGCCCACTAGTGATGTCATATGGGGCAGATTTTCGAAGCGGCTTGTAAGGCTAATCACACTCACACCTGGTATAGTATGTCCCCTTTAAGGCCCTACATACATGTTTGTAGTATCGTTTCTCTGAGACCATCTTTCACCAAGTTACCTTAGCGACGCGTCTAAGGGCTCGTGGCTGAATGCAGAACATCAGTAAACGTTTCCAATGAGGCCCTAATGAGGTGCGCTATTAAATGGATTGGGCTCATTAAAGTGTAACGACCCTCCTCTCTCTCTCAGGTGCTCGGCCAGCAGATTAACGACTTCAACCTGCCAGACGTCAACCTCATCGGGGAGCACTCGGACGGCCCCGAGCTCGGCAGGATGCTGCAGCTCATCCTGGGCTGTGCCGTCAGCTGTGAGCAGAAGCAAGGTGTGTGTACGTGTGTGTACGTGTTTGGATGTTGCGTGGGTACGTGTTTGAATGTGGTGTCTGTACATGTTTGAATGTGGTGTGTGTGTACGTGTTTGGATGTTGTGTGTGTGTGTGTGTGTGTACGTGTTCCTGTACGTGTTTGGAGGTTGTGTGTGTACGTGTTTGGAGGTTGTGTGTGTACGTGTTTGGAGGTTGTGTGTGTACATGTTTTGGAGGTTGTGTGTGTACGTGTTTTGGAGGTTGTGTGTGTACGTGTTTTGGATGTTGTGTGGGTACATGCTCTGATGTGTGTCCATTTGTATCTGTTGGGCGGAATGTGGGATGTCTGTCTCTGGTCAGTTGTACTTGGGTCTGTTAAAATGCACTGATTACCTGTGGCCGTGTTCTTCTCAGAATACATCCAGGCCATCATGATGATGGAGGAGTCGGTGCAGCACGTCGTCATGACGGCCATCCAAGAGGTAGAGCCCCTGCAGCCGGTTGGCTAGAATGACCTGACCCTGAGCAGCACAGCTGGCTTAGGGTAGACCAAGCTAATTAACAGGCAGGGGGTTTGTCCAATCAAATGTGGATTGGGAGTGAACCTTTTCTTACTCAACTGTGAAACGGAACTAATTGGTGATGATAGTTTGCCTAAGGTCTAATCCCTTTCCCTCATTCCCTGTCTAGCTTATGAGCAAGGAGACTCCAGTGACCGGAGGTAACGACTCCTATGTGGAACTAGACAGACAGGTATGGACATTTCCTTCATTTTCTTTTTCAACCATACTCTGCCAAGTATGTCCGCTAAATTGTATATTTGGTTTTGACCTTATTTATACGTCTTTAAATATTTCCGTTATTATATTTTCGAGACAAAAGGGACTTGACTTTACGTGAGGACGGCTGTCTCTCTGATTGGTTGTCTGACATTGACAGAGGAAGTGGAGATATGAGCTGTATATTCAGGAAGTGTCGCCTTGGTTACCTTACAGCTGAAGAAGACGGCGGAGGAGCTCAATGAAGCTCTCGCCACCAAGGACGAGATTGGTCAGCGGTGCCGTGAGTTGGACATGCAGGTCTGTACGGAGATCCTATCAACCCCTGCCATCCTTTATATGTCACGTATAGGAGGTTTGACCGTCAAAGCGTGTGTTCTTAAAGGGCCAGTATTTTAACACCAGGTGTGATGTCGTTAGCCAGCTGATTAGCCCAGATGTATACCATTGATTGATCAGCCTACCACTGATTTTAGATGCCTTTTTTTAAATGCGTATCCACTTCACACCCGGTGGTAAAGTAGGGGTCCGTTATTTTATTTAACTCGTAATCTGCCGGCTTTTAGGATAAGTTTTTGACGATTGTTCTAATGAAACTAGATGCTTGGCTGTATAGTCTGTTTTTAAAATGAATAACACAGTATTAATGATGACTTGAAACCTAGATTTGACTTGAATTGATCAGGTCTAAACCTTCCTCCTTTTTTAACCCTGGTCTTAAAGCGTTCCATAAGAACCTAATCTATTTTCCCCACCTTATTCCTGACGGTGTCACTGCTGTGTGCCTTACTTTAAAGGCCCTCCATGTCCAAGAAGAGCGAGATAGACTGAGGTTAGACTTTAATGAACTAGAAGAGAGGGTAAATCCACACTTTTCTTTCATTCTCCTTTCTCATCCATGGTGTGTGCAGTGTCTAACAGCCCTGGATCCGCCCCGCCTGCTTGCCGTAGCTCCCCATTTTGGAATCTAGGATTCCCTTTTGACTCCCCCACTTTTTGAAGTTCTGCGTGTTCATGTGTGTACATTCTTTGCACCTGCGTGTGTGCACGTCTGTGCCTAATGTGTGTGCGCACCAGGCGGTTGCATTGCCGTGTGGGCATGTCTTAAGTCTCACCCCTCGACTAATAACTTCCTCTGTTGTCAACCCTTGATGTTTTTTTTTTCTATGTATGGTCATGTGACCAGGGTGGACAGGAAGGGGATGAGCTTTATATTTGGGACCAGAGACCCTCCAAAAAGGAGTAATTTTCAGGGCACACCGGGGACAATAAAGAAAAACAAAACTCTGTTTGCAAACAATTGAAACCTGATGACTTTGGATTAGGTCTTAATTGTTAGGTTTTTACTTTTTCCCATTTGCATCAGTGTTTCAATGTTTCCATTTATTTATTATGTATCTTTAGCTGGTCATTTTCGTACTGGAGAATATAAAACCGTAACATACCGTAATTTGCATTATGGGACATGTAGTCTTATTTTTTTTTCAAAAATCTTTTATTTGACTCCTGTTAAATACCTTTTTAAAGGATGAATGAAATGCAATAATCATAAGGGATAATGCTTTCCCTGCTTAGCGGCATATAATCAACCAATAGATGCTTTCCCACAGACGCGAAGCTGTTCTTGTTGTCTATAATTTGATCAAAGTCACGAAGGAATCCTGTTGCCTTTGGCAGCAGAATCCATCCTTTGTACAATACCAAGTGTCTACTTCACTGATGGTTTTTATCATTCAAATCAGAAACCTTTAAATTACAAAACAAGTAGGGCAGAAAGCTCTACATATTATACTCTTAACCCTTGAGGTGGCTGACGGTAGATGTTTTATTTATTTTTTATTTGATCTGCAGTAGTCACCACTTTTGCAACAGCCATCAAGTTGCTGCTTGGCTGCTTTGCGCGGTGGTTCCCACCCTGCCTATCACATAATAAGGCCTCGTAAAGCTGCATGTAGCCCTGTTGGCGTTGTCCCACTTTTGTTTGTTTGGTCTGTTTTTTAAACGAGGGAATAGCAGCTATTTTTAATATCTGTAACCAATGCATTTTACTGTGTAGCACAGGAAAGCTATATATAAATTTAGCTCTATTATTTTTATCATTTCAAAGATGACATATCAAAAGCGAACCGCTAAATCCCTTTTCCATTATCTTCTGTCCTGCTTTTCAATTCTTCCCCACACTGTGACGATTTGTATTAACCCTCTTCCACTATCTTGTTTTTTCCTTGCTTACTCTGTTTTGGTTTCATCCATGGGCCCAACTCCCTTCCTCCCTTCCATTACCTGTCTTTCCCGTTTTCTCAAACTTTCCACACCCCCCCCCCCATCTGTTTTGCTGTGCAATTCCTATACACCCCCTCTATCTACAATACTCCCCCTTTTTTCATGTTATTTGTCCTCCCGAACCCCTGCTCCTCCATCTATCCCACGCCTCCTCCTACTCTACCGCTTCCTGCTCCTCCACCCATCCCATGCCTCTCCTCCCACCCCTGCACCTCCTCTCAGGTGACCGCTCTGCAGGAGGAGAAGGGCAGCCTGCTGGCGGAGAACCAGCTGCTGATGGAGAGGCTGAACCACTCTGACTCCATAGAGGACGTCAACAGCCCCGCCGGCCGCAGACACCTGCAGCTGCAGACGCAACTGGAGCAGCTGCAGGAGGAGACCTTCAGGCAAGACCTGGTCGCACACTAGTTCAAATATCAATCAATCAATTATCGGAAATCCTGGATTAATAATCTATACAGTGTGGTGGCAAACGAGTTGAACTCTGGGCGGACGGGGCATTTCGCTTTCGGTTGCTTCATAATTGTTTCGCCTAATCAGTTGGCTGGAGGCGGGATCTGTAAGTGTGATTGGGGAACAGAAACTCAGCCAGCTGTATTCAATCGTCTTGAAAGGCTGGAAATCAACACTGTGTATACTGGCCACTGTAGAAATACAGTTACTGAACTCTATGAAGGTATTATTGTAGCAAAAGTCTTTAGCACCTGTAACTGCAGATTTTGTATGCGTACTCTAAAGTCGCGAATGTGTAACAGTGCATTTGAAGTCGTAAACATTTTTTCTACCATTTTTAACACTACAAGTTCACAAGTCTGTGTTAAAGGTGCATAAATCCTATCCTGTGCATCACAACTTCAAAGAGTCATGCGCACACCCGTGTTTCATAATCTGAGAACATTCCCAAAATATGGGCATTCGTAAACCCAAATGTGAACTAATGCAGACCCTATTTAGTGTTTTAAATGGTAAAAAAATATTTACTTATTGCTGAGAAAACAAACGCACACCAATTCTTAATAGCTTTTTCGAGGTGCTGGTCACGTTATCGTGTACGTGATAAAGACAGGCTGAGGGAAACCGCACACTCTTGTTCAGATGCCGAATAATATTTGAATAAACATCGTTTCGGCCTGTGGCCCTTTTTCAAACCCAAACCCAAAGAAAAATATTTACGACATCAAAAATACTGTTACACATTCAAAATAAATATTTAGGACTTCAAATTTACTGTTACACATTTGTGACTTTAGTGTACGCATACAAAATCTGCAGTTACAGGTGCTAAAGACTTTTGCTACAATAATACCTTCATAGAAATCCCCTTCTAAAAGCATCATCCACTCCCGCAAATAGGTTATCTTCAGTCGAATATCTCGGTAGTTACATAACGGGAAACGGTGCAACTTCGTCTACCTTGACTTCAAGGTAGAAGTGGAAGAAGTGTTTTTTTTAGGTCAAGAGTCTAGACATTATTAGCTTTTCACATCATTACATTGGACTGAGCTATTGTTTCCAGGGCACACACTCCTGAATATTTTCATGTCCTTGCTATTTAAGAGAATAATGCATTTTTATACATTTTGTGATGCTATAAGTGATTTGTGCAACCGTAACTCTCAATAGCTGATCTTCATGAGGAGCTCTTTAAACCACACCATGTAACATTTGCTTAAAACATCTACATGTTGGAGAAGGTAATCATCAGCTTTGGAACCTTCTGAAACGTAGCTCATCATGTTTACTGCTTTTTGCAATTGTAAAACCATGCTATTGAGTCACATAGCAGATGCTTTACCCAACACGACATACCGTGTATCCAGATCAACGTCAATACGTAGCAGCATCTCGCCTGTGGACTGTGGACATTGAGGATTTAACTCCCCCCACCCTAACCCCTGTCCCACGATGCTGCCCCACCAGGTTGGAGGCGGCCAAAGACGACTACCGTATCCGCTGCGAGGAGCTGGACAAGGAGCTAGTGGAGTCCCGCTCCCAGAACGAAGAGCTGACCTCGCTGGCCGACGAGGCCCAGTCCCTGAAGGACGAGATGGACGTGCTCAGGTGGGGGTCCGAGAGGGTCCTGTTTTGGGAGCGTTAAGGGGAGGGGCTGAGCTTAAGGCGGGCCGGACCTGAGTCAACATGTGGTGGGTTGTGGGAGGCTTGGAATCTTAAGTGAATTTGATTAATTGGTATTTCCCTCACACCACACAAAGGTGATACAAATAATCCATGGGGAGTTGTGTATTTTTGGTTCACGGTAAAATAATTGAAGTGTTCGTTTTCAATCTAGAGCATGTGTGAAAGGTTTCATATTTAGATATATGGATGGATGGATAGATGGCTATCAGAATCTTTTAGAGCGGTCATGAATCTCCACTATGTTTGTTTCGTTCTTTGCTTGAATGAAGTTGAAGTGTACCGACCGCTCCGCCCACAGGCATTCCTCAGACAAGGTGTCCAAGCTGGAGGGCACAGTGGAGTACTACAAGAAGAAGCTGGAGGACTTGGGCGTCCTCAGGAGACAGGTACACACAACACACACAACACACACTTCTGTCATTCACAACCAGGGAACCCCTTCTGATACCAGCACATCTCC
>OOFH01104254.1:0-10811 GCA_900323355.1 Merlangius merlangus
CACGACCATTGGAGAGGACGTGCTTATCTTCTGCATTAAGGCCCGCTTACAGGTTTTGCCAACAAAATACAACCTGGCAATCTGGTATCCATCACAACACAACCCACACTGCATCCTACATCCCACCCCAGACAATAAAGAGACAATGGCTCATATCCTAAACGGCTGTAGCTTCTACAAAGGACTGTACATCGCCAGACATGACCGTCTGGTGGACTTGGTCTCACAAGAACTCAGACAGGACAGAACAACACACATGTATAAGCACAACACACGGCACAGCACTGTGAAATTGAACCGGTCTGATCATAATTGTACTGATAACAACATACTGTGTAACATCCCAAACACCCCAGACATTGTTTTCATTAACCAAGCCAGAAAATCAGTTACCATCTTTGAAATAGGCTGTGCGTTTGATCTGTATATGGACACTTGCTTCACATCCAAGTTCACCAAATACCAGCCATTGGTAGAATGTATCACAGCTCTAGGATATAACTGCCAATTAACCATACTTGTGTTTGGAAGTCTGGGGCATGTACACAAACTTGTGCTCCGAGGTTTGCAGATAGGTGGACTGCAAAAGGCTGATGCGAAAAGAGTTCGAAAATTCTGCTCAGTCTCAGCCTCCACATCTGGAAGAGACGTTGTGTTGTCTATCCCTGAATGCCATATTGTCATATGCAATGTTTTAACCTCAGCTAAACCATCATCATTTCATCTCTACTCCTCTGTGTGCTTAAGCATTTTGCACATTCAGTGTCTGGTTCGCTTTCAGATTGAAACCTTCTAAATAATGTTTGGATCAAAAAAAAAACAACAACTTTGTTTTGCTTGTAGATCCAAATAAAAAATTTAAACCTGCGTGTGTGCGCGTGCGTGCATGCAACGTCCTACCCCTCCAGGCCACCGCCCAGATGGAGGAGCGGCTGCTAGAGGTGATCAGCCACTGCTGCACGGACAGTTGCCTTCCCCTGGCTGACGGGGTGCTGGGCTTCATCCAGCACCAGCTGGCCGAGCTGGGCCGCGACTGCCTGGACAAGTCCCAGAAGGGCCTGGTCACCTCCCGGTACTTCGCTGAGCTCCAGGAGAAGCTTGAGAAGCTGATCCACGAGGTGAGTGGACCAGGAGTGCTGCTTTGTTCGGTTGCTAGGGAGATTCACATGATTCTCATTCACATGGCACGTCACACGGTATCCAAAACAGAGAGTCCCATAGCCCATCTCCTGCAGCCTGTGGCATTTTTCAAAAGGGTAACGTTACGTTTAAACTAGTGTTTAACATAATCTTGCATTATGCATTTTCTCCTTCATTCAAAATTTTTTTTGTGTGGTTCGGTTGCTATGGAGATTCACACATGGTCACATGGTATCCAAAACCAACAGAGTAGGGAATGAATGAAGTGTTGATGGGTTGCCATTTTTATATAGAAATAATTAAGCTAGTGTTATGCATGTTGTCCTTAACTTGTGCCAAAAGTCCTTAATTGCCTTTTTGTCTTCTAATTTCAGTTGATTTAAATATTTAGACTAACCTCTACGAAAGTATTGTACTGCTATATGCACGCATACATGTTGGGATTCGTGCAGTGACTACCTTTGTTGAGGTAGAGAAATGTATTCTCAGCATCTCCTTCTGATCTCCTTCTGATCAAAACCACAGAATTGATTTATCTCACAGATAATGTACATATAATGTACATGTAATATCCAACCAATTAGCCCGATCAAACCAATCTGAACAGCCGAGGCGAAGCCCTGAGAATGATTAATCCAGGGTTTTTCAACCTTGGGGTCCCGACCCCATGTGGGGTCGCCTGAAATTTAAATCGGGTCGCCTGAAATGTCTAGTAATTGATTTAAAAAAATAAATAAATTGTTTTACAAATATATATATTTTCTTTTTTTTTAATAAAACACTACAAATAATCGTACATAACTGTCCCCTATACTTGCATTTTCTCGAATATAAATCTAGTTCAAATAAAATGCAGCAAATATCTGAGCGCATCTTTGAGTGTGGCGATCACGTGATTGCACAGTTACATTACTTGAGTTCCAGCTCAAACCTGTAAAATGTAAACACAAACTTGCAGTCAGAGTGTATAAAACAAAATGGAAAGATTTATTCGCCCGCCTGGCCCTGTCTCTCCAAAGACAGTTCCAAGAGGAACTGTGGCACAGACACCAAAGAGACAGCGAACATACGATCAAAGTTTCATTCAATATGGATTTACAAGTGTGATGGAATGCTATGAGGAGAAGCCGAAATGTCATCTATGCAGTAAGGTCTTGTCTGCCGAGAGTATGAAGCCAATTAAACTCAAAAGACACTTTGAGACACCACACAAAGAGCATGTCGGCAAACCAAGAGCTTTTTTCGAAAATAAATTTGCCGATCGAAAAAAACAGCGAGTGTATTTCAAAAAGGCTGTGACTGCTAGTGAACGGACCCTGAAAGCATCTCTTGGGGTCAGCTATCTCATTGCTAGGAATATGAAGCCTCATAGCATTGCTGAGACTTTAATATTGCCAGCTGCCATCGAAATGGTGGAATCGATGTGCGGGGAGGAAGAAACTCAAAAAATAACTAAATTGCGCCCATCGCAGACATACTGCACCAGGTCTTAACCCTGGTGAATTACATCAAGCCACCTCCTCTGCTCGCACGTCTGTTTGCAACACTGTGCGCCGACAGGGGCTCTGAATATGAAAACGTACTATTTCACACAGAGGCATGGTGGTTGTCGAGAGGTTACCAGCAGAAAATGTGCCTCCTTGCATATATACCGGATATCTTTGGAAAATTGTCAATTTGTGCACTTATCCTGGCTACTCTGTATTTGTTCACACAAACGTGTTAAAAAATTAATTCTACAAAAAAAAATGTCTCTGGGGTCGCCAAAAATTTTTGATGTCAAAATGGGGTCACAGCCAAAAAAAGGTTGGGAACCACTGGTCTAATCTCTGTTGTGATCAGGGATGCAAACTACTCACTTCTTCAGTGAGACTCACTTTTTTGATACCATATAAGGTCACTTGTGTGATTCATTCAAATTCAAGGAGAAATGTTAAAGGGTCAGGGGCCTTTTCTGATCAGAACAAGAGCTACTGACTGGAGGGGCATTAAGAAGCTGGTGTAAGAGGAGATGGAGCACTCCCTGTCATACAAAATATTCCCCAGCAACTTATTTGTTGGGGTTTTCTTATGTTAAAAAAGTATGGAATTTAACTTGGGTATGTTGCTTATTGTGCTTGACCAGTCAATATGTTGGTAGTTACGGTACCTATGTATGGGGGATAGAACCTACCTTAGAGCAGGAGGTAAATTAGTTATAGGAACTGGCGTGCAGTTTGAGCACATGAGAAGGTCTAGAAACTATAGAAAAGGTTAGAGGTTATGAATATTGAACAGTGAACAGTGGGGCCAGTTTCATAGTCTTGCTCCAGTCCTCATAGCATTTGTTCACCATCCAGACGCGAACCCTCCCTGCCCTCCGTCACTGGTTAACTTACCTGAACCCCCCATTCCTCGGATGTACTACTCACCCCTCGCCTGTTTGCATCCCTGTGTGATAGAATGTTAGTTTCTATGGCAACCCCTTTTCCTCTCTCCTCCGCGGTGTGCCGGAGAGCACCGGGCCATGTGCACACACTGACAGACGGGAGGCCCAGCCAATTTGGCAACCAGGCCACAGCCCAGCCGATAACTGTTCCCATAGAAAAGAACATGCAATGTCACACTCATCCTTGCTCTCTCTTCACTTCTCACCGTAGCTCGCTTGCTCTCTCTCCCCTGTTAGCTGTCTCTCTTTCTCGCTCGTTCACTCTCTCAATGGCTCTCTCTC
Source organism: Merlangius merlangus (assembly GCA_900323355.1). Lineage (NCBI taxonomy): Eukaryota > Metazoa > Chordata > Actinopteri > Gadiformes > Gadidae > Merlangius > Merlangius merlangus. The sequence continues at coordinate 3,851 of OOFH01104254.1, forward strand.
TGTGTCTGTGTGTGAGTGTGTACAAAGACCCTTGCCTGAACTTGATTTTGTGTACCATGTGGAAATGGGTCGACTCAACTCTTTTCCCTCCCTCACTGGTTCAGCTGTGTGCTACTAATGCATAATCTGAAATGCTTCATAAATATTTGCATATAAAATGCATATAAACTTTAGGTATTAAGAAAAAATCCCATTCTTCTTTGTTCTTTCCATCCTTGAGAAACAACCGACATTTGTGGCATTTCAGTAAAAAGCTGGGAGACATTATTTTTGTTCACAATCTGTTGATTGTACCTCACCCGATATCAAGCTTATTTTAACGACCTAGCTGTGTCGATGAGCCAGCTTTTATACCACCTTGGTGTCACCGTGTGCCGCATCAGCCCTGTCGATCTAGACATCTCAACACTGAGCAGAAGTGGACTATTTTTACGACATTTATCCAAAGCAAAGGCAACAGATGGGCTGCAAACAATGTGGAAGGAAACCAGGACTTTTCTTTTACGGCTGGGAGTCAAACAGTCTACCCACTAGATAGCTGCTGTCTACAGCAGGCGAGAGACAAACCACTTTGAAGTGGTTCATTCATTTCAACAAATGATTTGTAATACGTGTTCAGTATGTGGCTCTTTCAACCGTGAAGTTGTCAAGGATTTGTGTCAGGGTCAGCCGACTGGCCCAAAGTGTTAAAATAAGCCTGCGGTTAACTGAACAGAAAGAATGCAAATACAACTTGTAAAGGACATTCATTCTTGAGAAACATATTCTACAGAAACCTTTCTATGTCCGGTGAATTGTATGAGCTATTAAACAAGTAGTTACTAGCTATCACACAGTTTGTTTCAAGTAGTAGTTATGATACAATAAGCTCAATGTTTAGATCAGTGCATTCTCCATGACATGATTTGCTTGTTGTATAGCTATGACATGATTAACTAAAGGTATTAGCTGTGATGTTTTAGCCATCACATGATTTTGCTAACATTATTAGCTGTGACGTGAAAATCTAAATATATTTGCTATCATGTAATCGGCACGATATTTGATCTGTGAGCAAGCGCTTAGCTCACCGTATTGGCCGTCACAGGATGATTTTTCCTGCGGCGACTTTTCAAGCGACTTAACTGTGTGTGTGTGTGTGTGTGTGTGTGTGTGTGTGTGTGTGTGTGTGTGTGTGTGTGTGTGTGTGTAGGCGTACGAGCGCTCTGAGAGTGATGAGGTGACAGTGATCATCCAGCTGGTGAAGAAGATCCTAATCATCATTTCCCGACCAGCGCGCCTCCTCGAGTGCCTGGTGAGGAAATGGAGAACAGGGAGCATAGCAGTTCCTAAATGGAAAGCTTGATTCGTTCTGTAGAAACAGATAGGGTAGGACAAGGGATAATTGTATTGGGGATGTCTGTCGGGATCACTGTCTGTTGGAGCATGATGTTGCTGCTCGGATTTTCACAAATCTAACTTTAATAACCACCTAATCATTTTTTTTAACCATTTAATGCTTTCTTAAATTGTTTTGTAATGATGGGTGGTAGAAAGACTGATGTTGAAGTGAACATACAGTAAAACATTTTTTTAATATGTTAACAGGAATTTGACCCGGAAGAGTTCTACCACCTGCTAGAGGCCGCAGAAGGTCACGCCAAGGTCGGTCAAGGCATCAAAACGGACATCCCCCGGTACATCATCAACCAGCTGGGTCTGACCAGAGACCCGGTACAAGGTCAGACACGCATCTGATTCAAGACTACCTCCCCTGGATCCAAAGTTTCTTACACAGAAATACTGTATAATCCAATGTGTGTGAATTTATGAAGTTTACATTTTTAGGAATTAGCAAGACTGCTTGCCTATTGTTTTTCCAAAATGTGTTTACTCTGTCTCGCACACACAAAAACACAGTCACACAAACACACTCAAAACAAAGACACCATGTCTAGATTAGCAGTTGGGACTTAGAGGATTAGTGTCGTACTCTCTAGTAGAGATGTGAATAACTCAAAATGTTCATGGTTGAATAATCGCTGGGTGGTATGAATAAATAATCAGTTATTTGATGTGTACCGACATTCACAAAGGCAGCCATGGATCGTTGGCAAAAAATAACAGTATCTTAAACGCAAAAAAAACAACTACCTGCTAAGTAGTTCCAGTCAAATTGTCTGTTCAGCCATCAAAACGATGTAGACCCTATAGTATCTGTGCTATAAAGGCTGAATCACGACGGTCTATACTTTCACCATAAATTGTACATATTTATAATTCGAAATTCTTCCCAGCCTTTAAACACAGATACTCTAGGGTCTATAGCATATAACCGCGTTGTCTGATTACAGTTTAATTCATTTTTCACAATTTACTAGCTCTCGTTGTGAAGAATAATCACTGCAGCATTCGTTTCAATGAGAATCGCGACAGTCTATACTTTCAACATAAAGTTTACATATTTATAATTCGAAATTCGTCCCAGCCTTAATACAATACAGCCTTGATACTCTAGGGACTATAGCATATAACCGCGTTGTCTGATTAGTTTAATTAATTGTTCACAATTGACCAGCTCTCGTTTTGAAGAATAATCACTGCGCCATTCGTTTCAATGGGAATCGAGACAGTCTATACTTTCAAAATAAAGTGTGCATATTTATAATTCGAAATTCGGCCCAGCCTTTAAACCACAGATACTCTAGGGTCTATACCATATAACCGCGCTGTCTGATTACAGTTTTTCTCAATTTACCAGCTCTCGTTTTGAAGAATAATCACTGCCATTTGTTTCAATGGGAATCGCGATAGTCTATACTTTCAACATAAAATGGACATATTTATAATTCGAAATTCTTGTTTATTTGAATGGGAAAATTTTTTAAGGGTCCAAATGTTAAAAATCGACTTTGACCCTTGCGAACGAATAATCGAATATTCTGACCCATCCCTACTCGCTAGTAGTGTGTTGTTGCTTATAGTAAGTTTGTCCCTCTATCCCTTCCTGCAGACATGGTGCAGCTTGAGCAGTATGAAATCACGCCCTCCATGTCTCTGGATCTGGATGCTAGTATGGAGGTAAGTCACGCCCTCGATGTCTCTGGATTTGGATGCTAGTATAGAGGTCAGCAGCTGCTGACCTGATCATGTGAAGCTGCTTCTTCTTCCCGTTCAGGCACAGCAGTGGGTTGCAGCAAAGGAAGCACAGCCCTTTCATTTATGGTCTATAGCAATGGTTTAAGATGAGATACGCAGCCAGAAGATGACACAAACAGTGCAGATCGCAGACAAGGATAAAGAAATATGGGTAACGCTTCATATTAAGGTCCTTGTAGTAAGCCTTAGTTAATGTGTAATAAGACCTTATTATATGCTTTTTAACCTTAATTTGTGCTAATAAGACTATCAATAAGTGTTAATAATGACATAATAAACATGTTTATTGTGAGATGATAAGACTTTTATAAGCACTTTTTTTTATCGATTGCTTAATAACATTAATAATGGTTTCTAATAATATATAATAATAGTTTCTTATAGTTGTTTATAAACACGTTACAAACCCATTTATTGAGTTTTACTAACTTAGCTATTATGTCATTGTTAAAGGCCGTGTTGCAGGGTTTATTTTCCAACGAATTTATGCAATTTGCTTGTTGATATTTAAGATTTAAACTGTTATTTATTGTATTTAATGTTGTTAGGTATCACAAAACGGAATGTTATACGAAAATATAGGTACTAATTTAGCGGTTTGCTATTGATTCTCATTTCCCCCAGAATGCATTGCATGACGTCACGTTGGGGAGACATGGACCAAAGCTGCATTGAGACGCTTGAGAGTAGAGACTAGTAAGAGAGTGTTCAGCAGATTATACAGATGCATAGATAAATACATAGATATTCTATATAGTTAGTATATGCTACACGTGGACCTCCTAAGATGGCGAAATTTGATTGGTTCGCTATCTCGGGACATTGGGCAATATCCCATGATTGACATCTCAAACTCAATATTGTTTTCATCGCAAAATGTCAGCTGATAACAACAAATAAACCTTCGGTCTCGGGAGCTATTCCCCACTATTCACTTCGCCTTCGGCGTATAATTGTTGGCTATTAGCCTAAGTAGATGAATAGCCTAGTCAAGTCTTTATTAATACCAAACTACACGTCGGGAATTCATTTAGGTGATTCGGCTCACACAGTATAGCCTACGAGACCACACAGAACAAGGGAGACAACCAGTCTGACTGGAAGAAACATCACTAAACATCACACATTAAAACTAGACCCATGCATTGATAGATAGATAGATAGACAGATAATTAAATATGTTCTATTATTTCCCTTGCGGAGCCAGGCAATCCTGTGCTCGTATGCAAATTAGCCATGTGCGCCTAACACAAAAAAAGACGCAATGTTGAGTAAAGTCATTCTAAAAACGGACAGCAAGCGAAAGCCGAACCAGACTATCAATCACATACTTTGGGTCCGTTCTAACTTATGATAAGAGGCTAGTCTTTAAATCTTTGAAGTGACTGAATGTTGATGATAAAACTGATTGTTTTGCGTAAGATGAGTGTGTGCGACTGTGCGTGTGTCCTTTTCGGCTTCGGCATACTGCATGGTTATGAAGGCCTTGTGGTTAGTTGTGGTCTTAGTGAAGCAGCCTAGCCTTGGAGATGGATAAATTGGAGCGATTGTGTAGTACAGGCGTGCGAGAGAGAGAGAGAGAGAGAGAGCGAGAGCACAACCGCCGTGATGATGTTTGGCTTGTTGTGGGCTGTCTGTCAGCATCCGCCGGGTTGGACGGTGTGCTTTGTGTATGTGTTCAATGTACATCTGTCTGGTCGTATTTGCGGGTAGATTGATGATTGAATAATGTCACACCACGATCGGTCATACTAGCAGGCACTCATTTGCAAGTGCACTGATTGCTGTCCGATAGGCTAAGTTAGCCCATAGCTAGCATTATGCCCTCTATTTCTAGATCTTTTGACTAAGTTTACCGGTACTTACGACATAATCGCTGTCACTAGATATAAAGAAAACGTTGACTTTCACTCGATGCTGTTCACTGACAGTAAAAATAAATAAAAGTGTCGTTATTGTATGCACTGCTGTTCATTGACTAGCCCCAGCGCTCGTTGCTGGTTGCTAAATGATATAACTCTCCACTCATTCTCCTCTGACCATGCAATTAATTGGCTTTGACCGCCATCAGTTCTCGGCAATTCTTCATTCTCCCGCTCACGTCTGACAGGTTCGAAATTATACTGCTGTGGGCCATCATACATGTTATTTGTTGTTCTTGCCACCTCTCCGCCATAGTTCTAATACTTGGCTGAGGATACCTTGCACCACGTCTCCCCAACGTGATGTCATCGCCGAATGGCAAAAACTACCAAAACTGGACTTTAACACTATTTTGGAGACATTTTATAAATGATACACATTTTTTGAGTGCTTTATGTACCCATTAATCAAAACTTCCGGTTAACCTGCACATAGGCCTTTAAACCTTTACTAAGCATTTTTTATGCTCATTAAGGTTAATCCTTTATTAAAATGACAATTATGCGTTTTGCAGGTACGGGATCTAAAGCGGGAACCATGCTTATGAGGCTTGATAAGTCCTTTATTAAGCTGCTAATAATGCATTTTGCAGGTACAGAATCTAAAGCGGGAACAATGTTTATTAAGGTTAATACATCCTTTAATATACACTTATTAGCAGTAAATGAGTAACTTACTATATGTTATCAAGGTTGATAAAAGGTAAAATAAAAAAAACAATGTTATTCCGGTGAAGCACAAAAACACACTTTAAAACAGCTATTTTGAAAAAAATAAAATAAATAATTTTAAAAACTTCAAAACGTATTCTTGAACATCAACATTTAAAAAAACAGGAGACGATCAGAGTCCAGCTTCTCCATGGCCTCAGGGAATGATACTTTTTCTGGCTGGTCTTTCTTGTTATAAAGAAACACAAAGAACATTGACCACAATAGATAGTTAGCAGATCATGGACATGACCAGTGTTGGTCAAGTTACTTCTAAAAAGTAATTAGTTACAGTTACAAATTACTTCTCCCAAAAAGTAATTGAGTTAGTAACTCAGTTACCACATTGTTAGAGTAATTAGTTACTCAGCAAAGTAACTGTGGCGTTATTTTTCATGTTTTATAACGCTGTTACGTTCTGTAACATCTTTAACGTCAAAGATGTTTATATTAACTGATTGAAGAATAAAAACACTATATACAGTATTTTAGAACATTTGGTATTTATTTCAACTCAATAGATTGCAGCCTGCCATATGATGCATAGAATTAAAACATGAAAATAAATATTGAAAATAAAATTCAAGTGCAAATATAAACTTGGGTAAAAAGAAACAAAGGAAAATCTGGCGATTAAGTAGTGCAATTATCTGTACTTGTATACCATTGCACAATAAACATAACACTATCCAACTCTTAAATATTCAGTAGAGTAACAAAATTAAATATTGAAAATAAAATAATATTCACACACTTTGCATTCAAGTACAAAACCCAAAAAAGTAAACTTGGGTAAAAAAGAAACAATCGAAAATTTGACCTTTAAGTAGTGCAATTCTCTGAACCTATATACCATTGCACAATAAACAGAACACTATCCAACTGTAGTCAGAGCGTGCAGTGAGACAGCGTGAGCAGGGCATCCGCGCGCCCACCCAGCCAATCATCATCGCGTTTGCAACGGTGTCGTCATCCCCACGCCCTGCTCTCTCCACGCAGCTGGGGTGTAATATGACACCGCACGCTTCATTCAACCAAATTGTAGTAACGCGCCACTTTACATTATCAATAACGATAACGGCGTTGTAACGATGACAAAAGTAATTAATTAGATTACTCCGTTACTGAAAACGAACTCCGTTAGTAACGCCATTATACTTAAACGCCGTTACTCCCAACACTGGTCCTGA
>OOFH01104433.1:2732-14932 GCA_900323355.1 Merlangius merlangus
TATCAGACACGAGGGTGGTTCATATGGTGATGTATTATGCATCCCACAGGAGGGAAAGGAATATATTAGATGATTTCATATATAATACATCAATGCACACTATGAATCAAACAAAGCCTTATTATTAAATTCAAGATTCAAGAGTTGTATTTGTCAGATGCATACAATTATACACTGAAATGGAAAGTAAGCACAGATTAATGTACATTATAAAAGTACATTAGTACAGTATTATGACATAATTTACAATACTGCAGTACTAGCAGATGGTAAGGATAAACTTCAGCCAATAAAGTCAAAGTGTCCTGACTGTCTATGAATGAATGAATGAATGAATGAATGAATGAATGAATGAATGAAAGAAAAACAAATTCAATTCTTCAATTAATTCTTTCCTATGCTCCAAATTGAAACAAGATTTGTTCTCCAAATAAACGTTGTGAACGCATGTCACTCAAGTACCACTCAACTTAATCAAATACTGTTAACAAGCTCTTGCAATTTGACCAAACTGCAAAATGTCGCCTGCAACATTCCCTAAATTGAATGTAAAATGAGTGGCTAAAAACGAATGAGTAAAAAGGTGGACTCAAGTTTGAAATGGTGTCTGACCTTAGCGAGTTCGAACATGGCCCGCAGAGCATTCTGGTCTCCAACGAGGTCCTCCTTCACGTCTGCGTCAAAGGTGAGGTACGCCAGGCCTTCCACGGACCAGCGGCGGGACGTCGCCGGGAGCGAGTCGTTACACAACCACCTGAGAGAGAGAGAGAAGGGAGTCGTTACACAACCACCTGAGAGAGAGAGAGAAGGGAGTCGTTACACAACCACCTGAGAGAGAGAGAGAAGGGAGTCGTTACACAACCACCTGAGAGAGAGAGAGAATCAGAAGGGAGTCGTTACACAACCACCCCGGAGAGAGAGAAGGGACAGTACGCTTAATATCCCTGGACTCACATCCAGGGATATTAAGGGTATAGGAGTGAGTTAGGCAATCTAATTCCTGAACTGGAAATTAAACATCTCTAGTTTCTCTACCCATCTCTCTAGACATTATTGACGTTGTTTGCTACATCATCGTAGTCACGATATACACACACACACACACACACACACACACACACACACACACACACACACACACACACACACACACACACACACACACACTAGGAGGTGTACAAATGTGGATGCGAAGGGAATACAAATCCAGACCCTAACTGGGTCATGATGACCTACTTCCTGCACTGCTTGGCTAGCTTGACCGTGGACCCCTCTGCAAACTGCTTCATGCTGAAGTCTGTCCCTCCAGCAGAGCCCAGCTTGCACAGACCCTGCATGGAAACCATTCAAATAAGTCACGATGAATCATATAAATGATTCATTATTATAATTATTAAAGTAAATAAGTAAAGATTAAATTCACCGATTACAACTCAGTGCATTGCAACCCCTTCACCTGCAGCAGATTAGATAGCTAAAATGTGTTAGCTTAATGTGAATAAATATAAATAAACTGGATAAAACTCAGATAAAAAATGGGCGGGGCTTGATCACAGACTTGAACTAAAAAACGAATAACTTTTTTTAATCCAAACCTTAACACTGCTGTTGTTTCCGTACGTACCACCAGCGCCCTGACGCGTATGCGGTCGTTCTCGCTGTTCTTGTAGAGGTCCTTGAGCAGCGCCACCCCGTTGGGCGTGATGAACGACGCCCTCTTGGCCTTCCCCGAGGCGTGGATGAGCGCCTCCACCGCCACCTGCTGGTGGCTCACGTCCTTGGAAGCGCACAGGGCGATGACGGCGTCCATCATGCCCGGGACCTCCAGGGCCTGGTTCCCCGTGTCGCTGGGCCCCTGCAGCAGTGTGGAGGCGCTCTGGATGGCCCGCAGCTTGCTCTCCACGTCCGGCCGGTTGAAGTGCTGCCTGATCGGAAAGGAAAAATAACATTGCCCTTAATCACTATATATATGTATATACACAATTGTATCACTACAGTATATACAATATATATAGTGATACCATTTTCCAAAAGATCTACATTTACGGCATTTAGCAGATGCTTCTATCCAAAGCGACTTTCACATTAACCCACCGACGGCGGGGTCAACCGTGTAAGGCGACAGCCAACTCGTAGGGAGCATTTAGGGTAAAATAAAAATATAGGACATTTACAATTTAAATTAAAAAGATCCATAGTTGGCGCCAGTGTTTCGATTCTCGTATCGCACGACGAAGGGTGACGATATAACGCCGGATCGATATTTTGTCCCGTCCTTATTCATCAGTCTCCCCACTCACTGGACGTAATCCTCGCAGAGCTTGCTGAAGTTCTCCCTCTCCTTGTCGCTCTTCAGGTCATCGTACAGCTTGCTCAGCAGCACAGAGCAGCTCATGTTGGTGTTCTCCGTGAGCGCAGGGCCGTGGTCAAGCTCAGGGACCGTCCCCGCCACCTCCAGGATCTGTTTCAGCCCTGCAGAGACAGACCAGCACCCGGGGCCCCTCGGTGAGAAGGAGACTATTGACTCTGCTAAAGAAGGAATCCCTTGGGTAGGTTGAAACGAATGCAGCCGTGAATGCATCTTTAAAGTCAAACAACTTTCAGCGAACCCTTGTGCTGGATATTGGAGACTTGGCATGTCTATTATCATTTGTCTTATCGTCTCTCTGTTGTCTATTACTCGTCTGTTGTCTCTAAATTGTAGGGTCACATGTCTTTATTCAGGGTATCTGCAGGTTTCAGCAAGTCAAATGTAAGACTTTTTAAGACCTTTTTAATACCACCTTGAATGAAATTTAAGACCTTAAACACGCGATGGTGGGGGGTTGGCAACAGACGTGAGCCAACTTCGAAAATGGACGTCTTCCAGCCAACCGTCCTTGAGTTTGCACCTACCCATTGTCGCAGACTAGCTAGCAAGCACGCAGATAATCGTTTATATATGCAGCTAGCAAGAAAGAAGCATGTCCTTCCTGAAAAGTCCCACGAGAAAAATAATAAAATAAATAGTCCTGCCCCGACAAATTTAAGACCTTGAGTTACAGTATTTAAGACCAGCATATGACATTTGCAACAAATTTGAGACTTTTTAAGGCCTTAAATTTAGAAACATGAATTTAAGACTTTTTAAGACTTTTTAAGGATGCGCGGGCTCCCTGTAATTATAAAGATGACAAAGCGTTTAAAGTTTCAAGAGAGATGCACTTTCTTACATAATAAAACACCCAAGCTTCATCCAAAACCTACGAAAGACTAATGGCGAACCTTGGACTTGGCGATGGCTTCCATGTGACTCGACAGGTCGTCCACCTCCATCTTCAGCTCGCTCTTCTCCTTCTCCAGCTTCTGCTTGACCCTCTGGAGGTTGTCCACGTGCTCGCCCAGCTCCGCCACGCTGTCGGCGTGCTTCTTGCGCAGGGTGGCCGAGGTGGCGTCGTGCTGCAGGGAGCTCTCCTCCAGGTCCCGGCGCAGCTTCAGGAACTCTGCGTCCCGCTTCTTGTTGACCTCCACCTGGGCGGCGGCGGCTCCGCCCGCCTCCTCCAGCCTCTCGCTGTTCTCCTCCAGCTCCCGGGACAGGTCGGACCTCTGCTTCTCCACCTTGGCCCGGGATGAACGCTCCGTCTCCATCTCCTCCTCCAGCTCCTCAATGCGGGCCTGCACACGGGGCAACGCGCTGACTCTGTTAAGTCAACTGTAATTCAAACGTGAAAAACCTTCTAACGATTTTTTAAAGCACTCCTAATCCTCAATTTAAATGTACTGTTTATCCCTCCAGTAAATAATGTTGATTAATGATTTGTGTACAATGACTTTTTTATATTGTGTGTTTTTACATATTTTTTGTATGTTTTTTGTAGTTTGCTTATTCTGATTCTAAATTGTGTTCTGCTGCTGTCCTACATTCCCCATAATGGATCGATAAAGTGTTGCTCATGCAATGTTATCTCTGGACCCTTATCCCATCTTGTCTAATCTCCTCTTAGGGATCACATCTCTGGTCTCCTCGCAGATGTTTGTTGCCTGGGTTACCTGCAGTTCCTTTATCTTCTTCTGAAGTTGAACTCCAAGGGACTGCTCATCCTCAAACTTTGTCTGAAGCTGGGACACCTCAAAGTCCTTTCTGTGGGATAAATGAAAGCACGAAGAGAGCATGATGGGAAGAGAGGAAATGGGAAGGAGTGAAATGTGGACCATTTTCTAAAGCACAAATGCAATGCTGAAAACACAGTGACATATGGGATATTTACTACACTGTGTGTAACAGGAAGGTTTTACAAAAAGGGAGATTAAACACAAGCAAAACAATGTAAGTGTTCGGTACAATATAAATGATCCATGTCAAAATGGTATTATACATGGTTAGATACATTTTATTATGTGTATATTTTTGTATCATGATTTTCATGATTTTATTTATTTTTTTATTTTTTTATTTCATATTATTTCAGATTGTTTATTTGACTGTTTATTATTCATTTGTATTTTATAGGCTACTTTAGATTTTATTTTAATTGCATTTTATTTGAATCTTTACTTTATCTTATTTCTATTTTCATTCATCTTTATCGCTTGTTTCCATTTCTAATTTGCACGGAGCATTGGAACGAAAATAATTTCCCCCCGGGGATCAATAAAGTATTCTGAATCTGAATCTGAATCTGAAATGGAAATACTTTTTCAGCTTCTCGTCCAGCTGCTGCGCGGCGTTCTCCATGTCCATCAGAGTCTCCTGGGCCAGCTTCAGGTCCCCTTCCAGCTTCCTCTTGGCTCGCTCCAGATCCATGCGGACCTTCTTGTCCTGTTCCAGCGAGCCTTCCAGCTAGAGGTGAGGGGAACAGTGTAAGGTGTCCTTCTGGCTGGATAAATCGAAGGAAGCTTTGTTATCGGGATTCAGGAGAGTGAATACAAATTTTAAGGGGTGGTCGTCACACAGGCTATACAAAGTTGAATCATTCTGCACTTCATTTGGTTAAAAACTATTTTGCACACTTTGTAAGCCGCTTTGGATAAAAATGTCTGCTAAATGAGCTAAATGTAAATGTCGGCTGAGTCTGGTCAGCGATGTAACTCGATTTTTTCATGTTTTTATAGGCCTATAGTAGCCTGGTCCTACCAGACTATCGTACTTCATTTCATTTGTACAGAGAGTCTGGACCTACTCAATTGACAAACGTTAACTCACTGGAAGGCGGATGTCTGTTGAAGTTTAAAACTATTTGATCTGCCATAACCATTCGCTAACGTTTGGCCGAGGATCACATTGCGCGCAGGCTGTAGTTTGAAGTTTTCCGTCAACGAGAGCTGACTTTAACGTCATTGATCTCAGCTACTCCCTCTGTTCGCTGATTGGACGCAGAAAATTTAGACTGAGAAAACCCACTAACATACCGCAGACCCAGACCTAGTACTGAAGGGAAATTCAAATTGAGCAGAAGTACTTAGGCGGGCGGAGCCAGGCTAGGCCTATAGGGTAGGTCCACCAGTAAGTGTCAAGTGGACCTACCTCGTCGACCTGCTGTTCCAGCTTGGCCTTGGCCTTGGTCAGTGTGTTGGTCTTGTCCTCCTCTGACTGGAGGTCGTCCAGGGTCTGCTGCTGTGCTTCCTGCAGGGCCTTCTTCTCCTTGGTCAGCTTCACCACGTTCTCGTCTTGACTCATGATCTCGTCTGTTAGATTCTTCATCTAATCGTGGATCGCAAAAACAGTTGACTGGGACTTGCAGTAAATACTTGTATCATAATGTAGTCTTTTAGCGGGGACAATGCCACTGTGAATATGAATACATTTCATTGAGGAACAGTTCGGGAAATCTGTTTGAGGAACCCAGAACCTTTCAACTGGGAGTTCAACGCCTTATCCACTGACCGTCCTGCCCCAAACGTCCCCTTCTGGGATCAATAAAGTACTATCTTATGCATCACTCCTAAGGAGAATTAATAAAAGTATTTGAAAGATAACTTTCATAACCGTCATTGATCAAAAACCAGTAATTTCCCATTGGGCATAATGGTAGGTTGGTCCATGGCATATATTCCCCCCCCCCCAGTGTACCTTGTTCTCTATGGCGTGCTTTTCCTTCTCCACCTTGGCCAGAGTGAGCTCCAGGTCGTCGATGTCCTTCTTCAGCTCGGCGCTCTCGTCCTCCAGCTTCCTCTTCTTGGCGGTCAGCTCGGCGTTCACCTCCTCCTCGTCCTCCAGCCGCTCGGACACCTCCTTCAGCTTGGCCTCCATCTGGACCTTGCCCTGGATCAGGTTCTCACAGCGCTCCTCCGAGTCCAGCAGGTTGTCCCCCTCCTAGCGCAGAATGCACAGTGAATGTGAGGACGCCATGACACAAGTTACCACGCTATGCAGATGATACAATGATGTACGCAAAGATTACACGCAGCACAGCGATGGAATCGAATTGATGCAGAGTTAAACAGGAACCGTCACGATCAGTCCAGCATTTGGGTTCTCTAAATCAGAGCATTGATGGTGGATGAATTGTGATGGCCCTAAATTTGATGTTCTTTTTAATTATTTGATTGTCAGATTGACACTTGATCTAATTGACGTGATCTAACTTACTGATTGGACTTGAAGGACGAGGTCGTTCTTCTCCTGCACGAAGTAGACCATTTTCTCCTCCATCTCCCGCCGCTTGTTCTCAGACTTGGCCAGGTCTTCCTTGAGCTTGGTGAAGTCCTCCTTCATCTGGACCATCTCCTTTTCCGACTCGGCACTCTTCAACAGAGGCTTGAGCTTGAAGTAGAGCCGCATCCAGGGCCAGTGCTTCACGCTCATGAAGGAGCGGATGTTGTACTGCACCGTGTAGATGGCCTCCCTGCCAAAGCAAAGACAGGTTGAGTTCCCCGTTAGATGGATACCACACCCCCTGTTTGAACTAGTTCTGAGCCGACTAGTCCCCTGGCCCACTTCCGGGAGATGTTAGAAGTCTAGCCAGAAGTTTTGCTTGACGTTGCCTGGTCACCCAAAATTGCCCGTAAGGGGGAATGCATGTAATGGTATGAGTTTAAATTACAGGGGGCAATTTATTTCCATATTTAGGCCTACATGTAATATATTTTTATTTCACTTTGTTAATTACAGTGGAGATTTGTATTAAACCAAAGCAACCCTCTGTAACCCGTTACATCACTTTTCATATAAAAAAAAGTTGGGTTTGGAGAGGCTGAAAGTTTACCTTCTGGACACCATCTTCTGGTACTCCAGGCGGACCACATAGGCCCGACACAGGGCCTGGGTGGAGGTGACCACGTGGGCTAAACGCTCGTCACGCATCTCCTCCAGAGCTCCCAGGAGACCGGCCTTGAAAAAAACCTGCAAAAAAACAACCAATTAATTAGTAAGAAGGAATTGGTTAGAATAATCTAATATTCTAGTTCAATGGCAGCAACAGCAGTGATTTCATCATTGAAATAATCAGATTATTAATAACGTATTCTAATTACATAGAACAATTCCATAACTGAAAAAAATAAAATCCATAAAAGATGAATAAATAAATGAATTAATTAAATGTACTTATTTTGCTATTTATGTCTTGCTGCGGTTGCCATTTTATCAACCCCTTGAGACCATCGGACACACAAATGCAAACCTTAGTGTGTCCGAACTTGTACTGCGTGTGATCCACATCGATGGAGCCCAGCAGCTTCTCAGCAGCCTTCCTGTTGTCCATGAACTGGCCCTCGGGAACGGCACTGGCATTCAGAATCCTGTACCTGTGGGATAGATGTTTGACGTTACCCTACTACACTTGATTTATCGTTTACTATATTACCTAATTTATGATATATTTCTAGGTTAATTTCTTCTTTACCCATTTCCCCTACATACGACATTTTAAATATAGTACATTCAATCAAATTATCATTTTGCTCTGTATTTTAGCTAACTTAAGTCTTACCTCATCTTATCTTGCTTTAGAATAGCGTGGTTAAGCTTAGTTTAGCTTATGTTATCTTATCTTAGATACAGTAGCTTTGTATGACTGAGCCTAGCTATTTCTATCCCTGAGAGTGTTGTGTACCTCTGTTTGAAGTCCCCGTAGAGGATCCTGCTGGGGAAGCCCTTCCTGCAGATTCGGATGCCCTCCAGCACCCCGTTACAGCGCAGCTGGTGGATGACCAGTGAGTTCTCCATCACTCCTGCACGACAAGTTAGAAAACAAACATTAAAACTGCTGTGACTAGAAGTGTCCTTTTTTAATTAATTGTATTCAAAGCTATGTGTAGTGAATTCAGATACATGATATTAATGAGGAGGTAGGGGTTAGGGCTAGTGTACCCTAACCCCTACCTTCTCATTAATGGCATGTATCTGAATCCGTAGGGGTTAGGGTTCATTAGGCTGTAGACGTTGGGGATCTGACCCAGTACCTTTCACTAGCCTCCGGGCCCAGTTATCAGTTTGTCCTATGTTTCTGTAGTGGTGCATTGCATATGGTGAATGTTCTTATCAAGCAGGTAGGGTTTAGGGGGCATCTTGCTCAGTGATGCCTCCAGATACTCCAGATATATATAAACTTCAGATATTGAGTTTTCTGTGTTTTCCTATGGGCGTTTGCTCACCGGGTGTTTTGCTCTCATTGGGAATCAAACAGCGCACAAAGTGAGGGTGGGTGGTCCTCAGGTTGGTCATGAGCTTCCCGAGGTTCTCCTGAAGAACAACAACAACACAATCATCGTAAGAGGTTAAAATGTTTAGCTGATCTAGTAGTCGTTATTTCAGATTTATGTGTAAAGTTTAATGTCCAGGAGAGCTTGAGGGAATTAGACGCTTTTGCGTTTCTTCATAGTGAGCTTAATCTAACTTCAAAATCTTTAACTATTTTGTATCCATTCAAATCAGGTTTATAGCTTTGAATGTTAAATTACTTAGAGCTTTGATTAAGCATTAAGCAATAAAGCATTAAGCTCTTAATTAGAATTTACCTCTAACTTAATACACTTTTTTGTATTACTTCAAATCAGGTTTTCAGCTTTGAATATTAAATTGTCATTATCATTGACTTGGTGATGACAGCTCAGAGAGTACCTGCGATGGATGACCTAAGATGAGCGCTCACCCTGAACAAGGCGGACACCGTCTGGAAGGAGGCTCCCTTCTTCTTGGCTCCCTTCTTGGCCCCGCTTCCCACTGCTTCACATTCAAAACAACTTTCTCCATCATTTAAATTACAGAAAGATTCATATTATAAATGAAAAAGAATACCAGTGCATGCATTTCTCAGAGAGGGGTGGCCCAACCCTGGCACTTTTAATGTCCTGCCTTACCAATTGAGACACACGAAACCCAACATTTCTTGTTACATTATTTGAGCCCAGAGGATTGGTTAACATTACCGTCTGTCGCAGAGAAGCTTGCGTACAGCATGGACAGTATCCGGACCGATGACTTCTGGTAGAGCTGCACCACTGACTCATTCAGCGGGTCCTTGTTCTTGTCCAGCCAGCCCGAGATGTTGTAGTCCACGGTGCCGGCGTAGTGGAACAGGGAGAAGTGGGCCTCTGGCTTGCCCTTCACGGCCTTGGGCTTCAGGAAGCAGCCGTTCTTGCCCAGGTGCTGGTCGTACAGCTTGTTCTTGAAGGACACGTCGGATGACTTGGGGAACATGCACTCCTCCTCGAGGATGGAGAAGATGCCCATGGGCTGAGGACATAGAAGAAGATAGATAGTTCATGTTTTACTGGTGGAATGTGGTGGAGGTCCCCTTTTCACATTAGTTGATCTGAGTTAAAGTGTCTGCATTGTTTGAGCGCAGTTTACCTTCTCGATGAGCTCGATGCAGGCTGCCAGGTCCATGCCAAAGTCAATGAACTCCCAGTCGATGCCTTCCTTCTTGTACTCTTCTTGCTCCAACACAAACATGTGGTGGTTGAAGAACTGCTGGAGCTTCTCGTTGGTGAAGTTGATGCACAGCTGTTCCAGGGAATTGAACTGGAAATAAAAACACATCAATCAGATTTTGGGTCAGGTTCTGGTATCGTACAAGGATAGTTGAAGACGATGTACGCCAAATATCTGAAATCGTACATCTGAATCTTGTTCTAATTCAATTTCTTTTTAGCAGACACTTTTAATGCCATCTGACTTGCATGGAATTGTCTTGCAGGGAATGCCATGAAGGAACAAGCCAAGGATGAGACATCTCGGCTCAAAGATGTCTACAGGTAGACATTTCAGTTTCGGAACCAGAACATTTGGCTGGGAGTCAACACATCAACCAACCAAAAGACTATCCTGTCCACCCTAATACTACGAGGCCTACGTCAAATATCTCGAAGCCGGCGATATCCAGGACGCCGATGAAGTGCTGCCTGGGCTGTCTGGTGTCCAGCTGCTGGTTGATCCGGACCACCATCCACAAGAACATCTTCTCGTAGACGGACTTGGCCAGGGCTCCGATAGAGTTGTACACCTAAAACACGAAATAAGAACTCATGTGCAATCACTGCATTAGGGGAGACGGTTAGACCTAATGGGATGGAGCCCAGGGCAATTAATCTGAGAGTCAAACACCAAGATTGACACTATTCTATCTCACTAAAGGCTAGATGAGTCGGAGTAGTAACTTTCATTCAATTTAACTTCCTGTATGTAAGTACAGACAGGTGCTAGTGCAAATCCTGTGTTGCAGTCTGGTGGGTAGTGCCTTGCGCAACTGCTGACAGATTAAATTATGTTTGCTAAACAAACAGCCCTCAGTTATAGGGATCAAACCATCAACCATGTTAATGGCCCTTTAAGACTGACATGTCCGACGCCTGCCGACCGTGAGCCTTTGTCTCACCTGCTGAACATTCTGTCCCTTGGTGACGTACTCGTTGCCAACCTTGACTCTGGGGTAGCAGAGGTTCTTGAGCAGGTCAGCGGAGTTCAGGCCCATGAGGTACGCTGCTTTGTCAGCCTCTGGACCGTAAAGCAGGAGAAGAATACGATAACTATGGATCCACCTGGTCCTAATTCAAGTCTGACACCAAAGCGACTCAGCGAAAAGCTGATATATATAACACTGAAAACTCAAACATATTTCTGAGGTGTCAGGTCTAAATGATCCAGTCTTTACTTAACTATTTGGTTCTGGCACCAGTAAAATCCATTCCTTACAGTAAGACCAAACACATTATGTGGGAATGCTTACAGAAGTTGAGTTATTAGTATTGAATAAACAGATGATGAGTCACCCTGTGTGCCGTCTGGCTCCCCCTGCTCCTCTCGCTGTTTCTGCTTGAACCTCATGTTCCCAAAATGCATCACTGCGCCCACCATCTTGTAGATGCCGGCTTTCTCCTCAGCAGAGAAACCCAGGATGTCAATGGCTTCCTGTCAAAACAAAAAGTGGTGTACCACAATAACGGCGTAACAGAGGTGAATGAAAGCTTGTTGTAGCAACACTGCTCGGCAATAAGCTCAAACCAATATTATAGTTGCTGCTTGAGGATGGAAGATGGACTAAGCAAAGCTGACTATCTATCTGCCAAGCTAACGTAATTCACCCTTATGTACATGTTCATGCATTGATTTCACTAGCATGAATGTGTTCATACATCGGTGGCCATCAGCTCGTCTGCGTCATTGATGCTCTTCACGGTGATCTCCCCCTGGCTGATGAAGGAGAAGTCGAACGGGTTGGTGGTGATGAGGAGCAGATCTGGAACACCAAGCATAATCAAGGACCAACTCATCTATCTAACACGTGTGTGTGTGTGTGTGTGTGTGTGTGTGTGTGTGTGTGTGTGTGTGTGTGTGTGTGTGTGTGTGTGTGTGTGTGTGTTTGTGTGTGTGTAGGTTTATGTGTGTGTGTGTTTGTGTGTGTGGGTGTGTGTGTGCGTTTTAAAGTGTAAGGATTTAACACTGATGTGTAGAAGGTTTCTTACTCTGTGTTTACTAACGACCTGTTTTTACATATTTTGACACATGCACTCTCACACACACACACACACACACACACACGCACACACACACACACACACACACACACACACACACACGCCACCCGTGTCTCTGTGTGTATGTATATTTGTGTGTGTGTGTGTGGCCGTGTGTGTGTGCATGTGTGTGCGCGTGTGTGTGTGTTAAAACCACACAGACTCGCTTTGTCTCTCAGACACACTCTCTCTCTCACACACAGACACTCGCTTTCACTGCACTCCCCCCCTCTCTCTCTCTCTCTAACACACACTCACACACCCAA
>OOFH01104448.1:0-11335 GCA_900323355.1 Merlangius merlangus
GAATTAATTACTTAGAGAACACCCTGCTTCTTGGCCCCAACTGCAGGCGATAATAGTCATCCCACTCGGGAATAACAACGATACATGATACAATGGTCCAAGCCATTCGCCCAGGAGCCCGAGAGCACCAAGGTCACAGGTGCAAGATGCATTTCACTCCCTTTTTGCACAAACATGTTCGTCAAGAACGCACGTTCGTGCGCACAAACCAAGCTTAGACTCTGTCCCTTTATCATTTTTCCTCACTCGAAGCAGAACCTTGTTCAGAGGCGAAGCTCCGGGTCCCTCGGCGCGCCCCGAGGTACTTAGACCGAACTGACCTCTTAGGCTGCTCATCATCTAGTATAACCTGTCACCAGTATAACTTTTTGTCACTGAATAAACGCGAGGCTTTCATGCCGACATAGTCCATCCCTTCTCCGTCTCCGTTCCTCCGATCCAGCCATCGACCAGACCACATTTTTCCCAACACTAGAGAAGGGGAAATGGGATTACTAGAGGGACAGGGTATACGAACAGGACTTTGCACTAGAGCGGGTAGGCGATAAGAACTTGCTGAAAGTGTATGACGAACTGGCGCCGGCAGACTGGGGATCCCAGGCTGAAATAGGGATCGTGGAATGCCGACAGCTGGGATGCGGGAAGAGGAATCCGTTACGCTCTGCCGCCGCTAGAGGGGTTGTTGGACCGTGTAGCGGGACGAGCCGTAACAATGAGGTACAATTGGAGATATACAGTATAATAGGGACATATTTAAAGAGTAGGTTTTAAAAATTAAAAGAAATCAGAAAAAAATACCCTTGGGAAATATCATTCCATATGCATTAACACAGCTTAAATGGTCAAAAAAAGGAAGTGAAGTGGACACAAATGGCCAGCATAGAGTCCAGAGGGTTAATCTAAATATAATAACTTTGTGTTTTGTCAGAAACATGGGTCCTCCACTCGGCAGTAAACAGAAAAGTAATTTCCTATATCCGCTCCCTTTTTACCCAAGAGAATTCCACACATTTCTTTTCCATTTACTGCAGAATAGAGGGACTGGGAGACCCACGTTAAGGACCAAACACTCTAAATGACTGATGGCTATGGAAATATAGAACTATTTAAAACTTATATTAATAAAATTATGTCACTCACTTCTGCTTTATGCCAACAAAAAACATGATATCACACCATTAATACCGTTTGTGGCAACGGTGGCATCCTCCGTGCCACATAGAGCAACATCCCCTGTCACACCATGTGTGGTGTCTGAGCCATCAACCTCTGCTATGGACACAACTTTTTCACCCGTGTCCATCCGTCCACACCCAAAAGCTGGCCCAAGAAAGCAGACGACAAAGGGCAGGAAAAGAAGCGAAACCGCTGTCCTTACAGATACTCCTGTGAAAGAACAACTGGAGCCTGAGAAAGGAAGGTCTACAGCTAAAAGGAAAATGAAGTTCGACAACAAACAAAAGCCCAAACAGAAGAAGCGGAAAAAACAAGACTCATCTGAAGATGAAAATGAAAATGAATGTTGCATAGTGTGCTTCGAGAGCTACTCCAGGTCGAAGGAGGTCTGGCTCCAGTGCTGGTCCTGCAAAGCCTGGGCACACAAGGACTGCACAGATGGAAGGGATAATTACACGTGCCACAACTGTGCCTCTGACTAGGTTTTCCGAGCCCTCCTACCCCTCTCTCTCTTTTGTTGGGACTGTTAAGTTAATTGTTAAACTTTTTAGTTCTGTTCTACTTTTTAGTTCTGTTCTACCCATTGAGGTAGTGAGTCTTGATCTCATGTTTGAGGATGTGTGTTCTACTCATTAAATTAAGTTCTTGCATTGTAATTTGATGGCTTCTTTTTTGTCATGCAGTATGAAAAAAGGTAATGATTACTTAAAAACAAGAAATTAAGTCACAATAATATGACTGATCAATAATATCTTTCATTTTGAGTATATGATTGATTCATTCTGAATATTTTAGACACGTTACAACTGTCCCTGGCATGCGTTACAACTGTCCCTGTGTACAGGGACAGTTGTAACAGTGGAGAGTCGGTATTATAATTCATTTTGCAACCTTTACACATTTCATAAAACCACTTAAATACATTGTTTCAGTAGCTAACAGATTGAAGTTTATAATATAACAAATTGGTTACTCTAGTTGAAATAGTTTTGGATTTATCGCAAAAATTGCAAAAAGTGTTACAACTGTACCTGGTCTCCCCCTACAGTGTATTTTTCTTTTTACAGGCATTTTGTAGGCCCTTCGTGATCCATGGACATTCAGTGTATTTCATTTTTCTTGTATATTTTCTTATTGGACAGTTTTTATTGTATAATGTTTTGAATATCCTGAGAAATTCTTCATATGCACTGTTAATGTCTATTTTCTCATATATTTCATTCCAATTATGTGCCTGCAGTTCATTTTTAAAAGCAATCATCGATTCTTCAGATCTAACTCGTCTGTATTCATTATTTTTGACTGGCTTATTGATAGCCAAATGGCTTAATGATGGGATAGTAGCTCATGCTGTACATTGTGTTTATAAATTCCTCTGTCATTTTATGTTTATTTGGATTAAGAAGGTCAATATTGAAGTCTCCACAGATGAAAATGGTTTTGTTACCCTTGTTGGAGAAAATGTCTTCCATCCAATCTTTGAACACCTCAATATTAGAGCCAGGTGCCCTATATAAACAGCTAATGATCAATTCTTTTCTTTTTTCTTTGCAGATTTCTATAGGCTACTTGCACAAGCACTTCCTGATTCGCCGTAATACAGCTCATCAGCTTCCGGTTCCAAGATGGCAACGTTCTACACCCGGTGTTTACAGGAGCTGCCGGCAATAAACATCACAGATGTGCATCGTTTATGTCGGGAATCAAAAACTCAGACCAGCAAAATGGAGAAGGGGTTTAGGCTGTATGCTGCGACCTATATTCACAGCTACGAAGGTAAGAAAACTACTTCTAACAGACGCTACCTAGTAGCTACTGTCAAAGGCTAGTCTAGGGACTCCTACCTTTGTTGCATTTGAGAATTACAGCACATTCAAATCATCCCGCCTTCCTCCAATGCCCCACCCCCTCGTTCCCATCCGCGGTCTTTTATTTAAGAAACTTTATTTACACAAGCAGACTTACAACCTACTGCCTCCGCGCACGCACGTGAGTTTTTGTTTACCGAAGCAATGGAATCGGATTCAGAAGCACCGGTAAGTTATATACATTTACATACACAAATATATTCAGTTCAATGGTTATTTGCACCATTTATTTGCTTTATTCTTTTAGTTGTCATACATTTTTTTGTAGAATTCGTCGTATTTTCTTGCAAACACTGTACGGCTAACGTTATCTAACGTTATAGCGGCCTTATAATAAGCAGTCTCAGCTGTTTTGTTTTCAGTGTAACGTCGGTTACGGTTTTGTCTGCTAACGGCCAGCGGTGGTTAACTTTATCACTCTGTTCAAAAAAGTATTCTTCAATGTCGAAAGCTCGAACTTTATAATAAATAGACATTGTGGGACCCTGGGGAGTTCTCCACATCAAGAGTAATAACACACTGCCCTAATTATGTAGAAAGGTTGGCAGAGATAATGGAAACACATTTTGCTATGCTTTCGATCTTGAATGTTAGCTTCATCAGCATACTGTAATGGGAAATATTGCAATATGATCTCAAATGATAGAATGCTTATATCTGCAATTGGAAACATTGTAACATTGCAAACTGCTGCTGTTTCTAACATTGTCTGCATTTTAGAAATCTCCCCTCTTCACGTAGCCTACTATGTGGATTCACACCTACAACCAGCCTATTGACTTCAGACTGTCTCCCCCTCCCCCCACCCCCCATCATCAGACTCGACACAGCTTATGTTGTCTGATCTCACGAATCTCACTACAATAATTTCACAGAGATATGATTTATAGTCAAATTAAAATATGCAAAACATGTACTTTCAGAAAGTGTTCCTATGTCTCTCTTCACCCTGATATTGTTATAAAGTAAAACATGTTCTGTCTTTGTTTTTACATGTTGGTGCTTCTAGGACGACAGTGTAGTAGATCCTGACTACAGCATTGAAGTTTACACAGAGGAAGATGATATTGATATTGATGACGATGATGATGACGATTCTCCAGGCGAAGACACCTCAAGGAAGAAAGCAAGGACTGAAAGTGGAGGCAGAGGAAACCATGGCAGGGGAATGAAAGGCAGGGGCCGTGGTTTTCCACAACACAAAAAAAAACCAAACACATCAGGCCAACAAGTTGTGGAGGCAGAGGAAACGAGCAGAGGAGCCAGAAAAAGAACAGGCCCTTCTAGAGGCAGCCGAGGCAGAGGCAGGGGGGGCCGTGGTGTGACACAGGGTGGAGAGGACTGTGATGAGGAGAGACCAGGAACCAGCAGAGATGTTCCTAGCAGAGCAAGAAGAAGAGCAAGAGGTCGCCGGGGACGTGGACCTGCTGTTCTTACTCATGATGATCTACTAAGAGTTCAGCAATTTCAGCAGGAGAGGATTGCCGCTGAGCAGGTAAAGCAGCACCATATTAGTATTTTCTTATTATTATCGTCTTTGGATTAGATGTCCAGCAGCCAATATTTCTATTTGTTTTAAAAATTATGACCTCTGCAACATCTATTGACATGAAAATATCTACTATTTCAGGCTAGAATTCAAGCTCTAGACATCACACAGTCTCATGAGCTGCTTCTGACCTGCCTGGAAAGGGACCCAAGCATGCTGTTTGACCTGATGGCACACTCACAGGTTCAGGATGATTCCCAAATTATTCGAACACCCGGGCAACCAGAGTGGTGTGTCTGTGGCAGATGCAGGCCGATGATTAGAGACATTGAGAAGGTGTGCTGCCGACAAACGCTGGAAAATTGCATCTCTGTCCTGCCTCACATGGATGCCTTCATCTTGCAGCCGGGGGTCCTCCGCATGGCTAGACGCATCTGGAATGACTCCCGAGCATTAGATGATGCACAAACACCGGGGGAAAGCCACAGGCAGTTCCGCTTTTCTGCATATAGACAGTATATAATTTGGCAGTATGGTCAACTTGGACAAGGCCACAGAGTTGTCATACCAAGTTGCTGTGTTTGGAGAATACGGGAAACATACCCAGACCCCAATGGGATCTACAAAGGTTTTATCCCTAGCCGAAATGGTATAGATGAGGAATAGACTCCAGCCCAGTGTACCCTGCCCTGTGAATTATGTACATGGTACTGTCTTATTACTGTATATTTTGGCCATAGTTAGTGACCCATGTTTCTAAATTAAAAATACATATTTACTCTGTTGTGTTGATTTACATCTGTGAAATTCCAATTATAGTCAATTTTCAAGTCAATTCAGTTTAAAAATGTCGAACTGCCATTTCCTTTACTTACATCATATGTTTTTCTTATGCTTTGGTTACACTATGCAGAAAATCACACGACTTATTGCTGCTCCTGCGCTTCGTTCCCACCATTACATCTGATTTGCAGAAAGTCTTTAATATTATAAGTTAGTGTATTCTAGTTAGTGTATATATAGGAAGTGTATTCTTTGAATTTCAACTGAATGCTTACAGAATGCCTTAGTTTAATTTCTCCACATATTCTGTATGAACTTCAGAATCAATTTGATTTTATGAAAAAAAGTTTTAATGTTTAAAAATCTTACTGAGGGAATTCAGTGATCCCAAAAACACACATCTTACATTATGGAAACCAATGACATAAGTCTACATTTTCAAAATATTGCTTTATATCCGGAGTTCTCTGGTAGTCCTTTCAGACAAGACGGCAGGTTTGATGCCAGGACAAGCCCTGGTTGGTGCAGATCGTCTTCTACTTTTGCGGGAGTGGTTCACCTTGACAGAGAGTAATAAAAATCAAAATGTAACATTGGACAAAATTGCAAAGTTAGGTATTACTAGCCAGATAAAAAGATTTAACTTTATCTTCCATCGATTATGCGTTTATGGACAATCTAACAGGTAACATATAAGGAAAATTATGCTCCTTCTCCAATGAGAGATGTTATTAAAAAAAACAGTAGGTGTCACAATCACATGTCAACTCACCACAACCTCTGCTGCGTTGAGTCTCCAAAATTTGTTCCGTTGATGGTGCAGGGACACCACTGAGAGTCCCAAGTCGTCGGGGGTCATCTGGTCTCATCGCTCTTTTCCGAGGCATGCCCCTCCCTGCCGCCAACTGGTCCAACTTGCAGCGTAGGATGGCACACTGGAGGTCTTTTATGTACTCATAACTCTTCTTGACCTTCTTTATGTACAGACAGAAGCCACCGCTTTTTTTGTTGTACATTTTGTGGTAGCTGACAGGACACAAAAAGTACAGTTACCAACAAATAAAAATGTGGTAAGTTGATATGAGATGTGTTTCACTTTATAAGGAGAATAAACAAAAGATAGACTATCAAAGAACAATATAGTATATAAAGGGTGTATTTTGAATTCCTCAAATAAATGTTCAAACAGACTTCAGACTTGACCTCATTGTCGTTGTACCCTCCACAACCATGTCACGCCCAGTGGGGAAAAAAATGTCATTATGACATGAGGTGGTAGGCCCTGTCAGCGGTCAACCGACTTTTTAGAGTGCAGCACAGACACAGTACTTCGGCATGACCAGTAGGTTGGTGGGCCCCTATAATGTGGTAAAGCTAAAAATCTGACAACACACACTACTAGGGGTTATACCTTCCACAAATGCAATTGCACAGCTGTGCAATCTTATTTATTGCAAATTACACTTATAAGTGACTGCTGTAAAGGTTTTTGCTTTGCTATGATTTTTTTGACCAGCACCCAATTACACACCAAATCTACTAATTATCTGTTCACGGGGGAGTCAGAATTATGATTTTTTGTGTTTTAAACATCAACATACCTGTATTTGCCATCTGCCTTCACATAGTAGGGTCGGCTGCAGTGTTCATTGTAGTCGAGGGCAGCTAAAAGTGTTCGGGCCGCATACACAGGTGGTACGAAGGCGATTCGTTTTGATGCGTACATCAGAAGGTGTGCATGGAAACACTCCAGGGCACCAGTGGATCTGGCATCAGAGAGGGAGGAACAATTAAAGATATGATTGGTTACATAACTTCAGCAAAAACAATTATTACTAAATAGTAATGTAGTTTCAATCTATTATCCCAAAGTACACAAGAGCTGCATTTCTTGTCATTCTGTAGAAGGCCATTATGTATGTACTGCACAATAATAAATGTTACTAGTACAACACATCTAAACAAAAGCTTATTATATTGAAGGCTGACTCATTACCTAAAGGTCAAGTACTTTGGAATCGTCTTTGACCACCTCTCATCCATGATCAGTTCTGTGATTTTGCGGTGTGCAGTGCTTCCCTTTGGAATAAGCTCCTTGTTGCTATTTTCCTCCAATGGGCCATGGTAACAGCCGCCAAGTCCCCACTGGTGTTCTCCAGTGACATGGTGCAGCAATCCTGTCCACATGTCCTGAATAGGCAATTCAGATGAATATGAAAAAAAAATTGTTATAATGTATAATTTCAATACATTGACAATACACTTACTTATAGAAATTACAGTGAAAAACATACCCAGAAATCCTCCACTGTATTTGCTGCCTTGCAGCAGTACCAAAAGTGGTTGCAGATATCCTTCTTCCAGACAAGTAATAGTGAACAGCCTTTTTGGAGGCCGGCCTAAATTGAAAAAAAGAGAATGATTCTGCTTCAGAATGATAACTAACAAATATATGACATTTCTAAAATATTTTTTGAAAACAAATACAGTAATCCATCTTTACATAGCAGTAACTTACAGCATGGATTTTTTTGCCAAGATTCTTGGCTCCGTGCCACATGTCCAGCGTGTGCTTGACGCCACTGTCCTTGTACAGCCCTTTGTTTTTGTCTGGAAAATAATGATTACAAAAATACACAGTATAATATCTCAGTATAATTGCCAACTGTTTTGTTGTTATTGTTTTTCTTCCAATAATTCTTAAAATCATACATTGTTTTTCCAAACCCAATTAGATGCATCTACAGAAGCACTTACTGAATAGGGCCGATATTTGGCTGTGTGCATCAGTGCAGAACTCAATGACATCAAGATCTTGCTTCAGCGTGTCTAATGTCTCTATAAAGGCCACCTTCTCCATGTTGGTCGATTTCCGCGAAGTCTCACGCTTGTCCACATTCACCACGTTAATTATTTGTCTTGTGGCATTGTCCATGGCAGTGTACGTACAGTACTGGGCGCAGAATCCTGGACTGTCCATCCTTCCATCTCCTTAAAATACAGACGACAAAACAGAATATGATGATAAATAAGTTTGTGGTGCCAGAACATGCATGAAAATGTGGATGCGTCTTGCATAATTGTTTATGTTCTTAGTTTACTATGGGTGTGTTGATGTATGTGTGTGTGTCGGTGAAACTAACCGAGAGCAACAGTTGGTCCTAATGTCTTCACATTGGCAATCACTTTGGCTCTTCTCGCATTCCAGAACGCCTTTATAGTGTCCACACAGTAGTTGTCTTGGATGCCCGCAAAGTATCTCTCATTGATCATCCCCATATTCATGAAGTTGAAAAGCATTTTCACCTTTGTGTAGTTGTTGCCTGTGAGCAAAATGTTGGTGGCCATTAGAAAGTCTCCTAACTGACTGCCAAATTTTAAAGTTGGTTGGGAAGACCACCGCCACACGATATGACCTTGAGGACACAGCTGAAAAAGGGGCAGGAGAAAACACATGGAAAAAATGTAATAAGTGAAGTAATATAAAACAATGATAATATTTTGTATTAAAAACGAAATTACATGTGCTACCAAAACATGACTTACCCATTCAATGACGGCAGCTGTGACCCTTGACTTGATGTTAATCTCAAAAGGTCCTTTTGCCTGACATTGTTTTTGGGTGATGGGGTCCTTCCCATTACAAGAATCTATTGGCAAAGCAACAAACTCACAAAGCTGCCTCAGACAGTCATGGTAAGCAATAGAAGCCGGTTTGCCAATTATATCCTCTTCCACCTCAACAGTTATCTCTGATCTATATGGTTGCCTTCTTTGCTTTTTTTGGGGAAGATGTTGTGTCTCTTGCTCTTGCTCCAGCACAGAGAGATCTTCTTCATGATCATCTTGATCTGTGTCGTCTCCCGTGTCATGCACAGTGTCTTCCATGGTGACTGATGGACATTCTTCAAGGATGAACCCAGTATTCAGAGATCTGCCTTTGCTGTAAAAATGAAAGAATATTTCTATAGTGTTTCATATTATTATTAATACTAATAATCATAAGCGAAATATAAAATCAGGTAAAAAATGTCAAAACAGGTTGGTTATGAAGATTGATAATAACCATACCACACACGAAAAAGTGGCACGTAATCTGGGTCGTCGCTGTCATTGCAGTCAGAGTCTTACTCTACAGTGTCCTCCTCTTCCAACAGCAAATCTGATTGCGCCTCCATGTCTGGATGCCAAGAAGGATCGTATTCGTCCTCATCGTGGTCAATGCTGATGACAGACAACCCCAGCTAGTTACATTATGTTACATACACAGAATTTACAGAAATAATAACCCATAAAATAACATGAAAAGTCTCATCTTATATCCTTGAAAACACTTACATAGAGTTTGTTATATCATTAAATGCGTCCTCATTGATGTCACCCAATCTTTCATCTGCTGATGTAACACTGCATTTAGGAAATCAGA
Source organism: Merlangius merlangus (assembly GCA_900323355.1). Taxonomy (NCBI): domain Eukaryota; kingdom Metazoa; phylum Chordata; class Actinopteri; order Gadiformes; family Gadidae; genus Merlangius; species Merlangius merlangus. Next base: position 9,743 of record OOFH01104448.1, read on the forward strand.
AAGAAAGTCAGTATTACATAATTATACATTTGGATGAGTGAATAAAAGGACTCTTCACTTTAAAAATATGTTATTGTTAAACATTTGACAAGTAAAACCTAGGTACCACTGTACCTTGCTTGTATTGTGAGAAGTGAGGTCTCAGCCGAGTAGCTGTCCAAACCCTCCACTCCATGAACAGAGAAATCCTCCTCTCTACAGATGTATACATGAAATAAATAATGGGCATTTTTCACAACATTAGATAAGTTGCTGCCACACAGCACATGAGTAGAGACGACTTATAGTGTTCTGGAAACATCAGTTACATTTCTCATGTTCTGATGGGGTAGGGAAACGGTATAGCATCAGCTCTAGGTTTGATTTCACACCAATAACGTATCACTTTTAACAATGTACTTGTTCATGCCATCGCAAAACACAACGCATGTGTGATCCACGTTGATGGGCAAACGATAACATTAACAAACAAGGCTTACCGTTCTGAAAAAGATTCGGCAATGGTGGACAATGGTGGCGGAGGAGGCCTCTTGAAACCATGTTTTACTGGCGTCGACGTTGTTTTTCCGTAACTAAAACACAAACATGCACATGCAGTGCACACACAAATATTAACGTGAGTGGGCGGGTTGTACCAGCAGAAAGTTAAAATATGATAAACTGTACCTTGTACTGAACATGGAAACAGCGACAAACACAGATATGATATGACTTACACCTATGATTTACACACACATGGACAGTTAGCACCCTGCTAACTGCTGCCTTCGGTGTATGAATGTGTGTGTGAATGAGCCAAAACAATTTAAAGCACACTAGTACTGTGTAAAACGGTGAGGAAGACTATAAGTGGAGAATATTTCTTTATTTCCCGAGCAAACTGCTTAAGTAGCTGGAGCTAACGGTAGGTCCGTTAGCATTATGCTAAACGTGATTCCGGTAAGTGTCTGCAACAAATAGTCAATCGTAAGGTTATATGATGTTTTTGGTTATGTTATGCAAAATAAAAGTACCTTTCCAGCAGAAACTCCGCGACCATTTCATCCGATTTTAGCTCTGGCTGCAGGTTCATCAGTTCCCTCCATTGCTCAAAAGCAGAGCCGATGTTTACTCGACGTTTTCCTCTTGCAGTGTCGAGTTCTTTTTTTCGGGTGACCATCTCTGCTAAACTTTTGTTTTTCCCCCTGGGAGCGGTTGTTTCAGTACGTGGTGTACCACTTTGGTCCGCCATCATCAGCCGCTACTCGCTACTGACTGCCGTGGAATCAAAACAAACCCTCTATTTGAGGACGCGCCTTGATGACGCGGGCCCGAATGCGCCACAAGAAGCAGACGGAAAACCGCGAAAAACCTGCATGTCCATCTAGCAAACAGACAGGTCTGTCGGCCAATAAGATCCTTCGGTCCGAAGAATCTTATTGGTTGAAGTTTTCACTAAATATTATGAGGGTGAAATAATTGTTTGTTTTTACTCCTGGTGGGTCTGTCTTGCATTTTAGAGTGTTATTACCTTATTAATACCAATTTAATCTTATCCAAAAAAAGTGTAAAAATGCAACAAAGGTAAGAGTCCCTTTAACTGTGACGGTATCT
>OOFH01104881.1:0-15905 GCA_900323355.1 Merlangius merlangus
TATTGAGAAAATCAACGTTGTTTCAATATTAATTGAGGGTGCAAAATGATGTTGAATCAACATCAGAGTTCAACGTTGTTTCAATGACTTTACGTTGACAATTAAATGTTGCTAATGTATCAATGACTCTTTGCTATCTGGGGTATTTACGGCTTACATGTTCGGTCCCGCTTCCTACCCAGATAGCAAGCAGTGGTTGGCCCAACGTTGGAATTACACCCAGAAATGGCAGCGTGAAGAGTTCGAATTTCAACGTTGGGCCAACACTGACCCAACCTCAGCTGCCCAACCAATAATATCAAATTGCAATTGGTTGGGTAGCTGAGGTTGGGTCAGTGTTGGCCCAACGTTGAAATTACACCTGTGTTTTTAACAGCCTTACAAAAATGAAATACCATTTTCTGCAACTTCAAATGCGTAGGGGCCTGTTTTTTTGTTGTTTGTTTGTTTGATTCATTTATGGTGACATTGCTTGGAATCTGAATTTATTCTGGCATAACAACTTGCATATCAGTAATGTTTCACAAGAGAAGATTTTACATGAGCATATACAGTTGAGGCCAAAATGATTATTCCCCATGTGAAATCAACAACCTTTGTTTTACATGAAAATGACCATTTCCAAAAATGTGCATAGTTTATATGATTACAAAAGAGCAAAGACAACATTCCCACAAAGTTCGTGCTCTGATTTGTGACAGGAAAAGGAAAAATTGTTCAATGTTCAAAATTATTAGTTTAGCTAAATTAATAATAATTAATAGTATAGCCTTTCTTTCCTTCAACTGACAACAACTTTTAGTTTTTAGCTTTTAGTTGATAGTCTTTTACTAGGTTGACACCATATGTCAGACACTCTTTAGCTTTGTTTACAAGTATGCTCACAAAGTGGAAGAGGATATTGTATGCTGATAGAACACAACAGAAAAAGCAACAAAACAGTAAATGTAAAACAAAGGACATATCAGGTTGAATATAGTTGAATCCCAAAGTGAGCCTAAAGGACTAAAGACTCACAGACTTAACTGATCTTAGGTGCTAAGTGAGTGAGAGTGTGAGGCCACTTGGGCTCAGCTAGGTATTTGGGATTTGGACAGCACTTCACAAGATCACATAGCGATGCTTTAATAACAAAGATGTTGATGACATTTGCACCATGCACGTGTGTTGTGCTGTTGTTTACCTTTGTAATTTCTGGATTTTCCTATGGTCTCCGCAGTAAACGTCACAACACTTTGAACTGTGGGTAATTCCCTTAGTTGAAGTCTGCATGTGAGGGTCCGTTTTTTGTGCTATTAAGAGGCTGTATGAAATGAAACACTGTTGTGCATTGGAGAATAGATACACCAAGAATAATATGTATGGGATCTGCCTCGATCATTGTTCCCATGACCTCAGACATTATGCCAAAAAGATCACACCAAAGAGAATACATTTTGGGGCACAAAGCATAACTATGAAGATGAGTTGCCACAGAGGAGTGTAAGCATATAGATAACTTTAAATTGAATAAGACAATGTCTTGCACTGAAAAACCGGTATTAATCTTTTCAAAGGTGCTGTCCCATAACTCTTTTGTGATTGGTTCACCAAGCAAAATAGTTATTGAAGTGATAGTCTTTTTAAAACCTATTTGCAGAAAGGTGGCCTTTTTACCACACTTTTACACCTCCCCCAACATTCTAAATCATAGTAATATACCATTTGAAAGCTTGGACTCTTGGGAATCCATACATGACAGCCTTTTTCATGTACAATCTGTATAGTGCTTTGCATTGTGAGATTAATTTTACTATGTCATATATACATTTAGTTAAAAATGCCCTCCTCTACCTTTGGTGCTTTCCCTACCTTCCAGATGCAGCACGTTGGGTCTTGAAATATTCACAGGAATCCATAAGGTTGCCACATATTAAGGCTTTTATTATCAGTATGCATTTTGGGTGACAAATAATGGTCTAAAGTACTAAATTGTTCATTCTGTATTGATCTACTTTTGCATACAGCCTCACAAGACCTGGTGCTAGGGCTCAGTTGTGTTTCTAAGTCAGATCAAGTGACCTAGAGGTCTGAAATGTGGTCACTTCAGAGATGCTGGTAATCCAGCAAGAATATACAATATTCTAGCCAGTTTCAGTACTTCCCACAGCTACTCTGATTGCTACCAGTATCACTTTTCAATGCAAGAGTCTCTAACTTGTTTACTAAATGATTGAAATGGTTAGGTGATTGTCAGTGTATACACTATTTAGAACCAAAATCACTATCTGACAATTCAATGTAGATGCATTTTAGCTGGCTGTTCTTATTGAAAGAATCAGACAAGATACAGTATGCAATAGTGGCTGCTTTATTAAATGATACAATATACTGTACATGCACAGTAGACAGATGAAACAAACAGAATTATTAACTTTGTGTGAATGGATCTCCTGCTAGTAGCCTACATCATAATAAGTAGTTGAAAGAAGACAGTCCATTAAATACAGTGCAGTACATCATGGGGATAAAAAAAGCTTCAAAAGTGAGACCCTGGAAAGATACTGGACGAAGGCCCTCCTAAGCAAAAATGGCTTAACGTCGAAGACATCTCCTACATCTCCAGTTGAACACAGATCAGGTAAGGAACTGACAATTTCACTGCATTCTTTACATTAATAATCATATGCATGTGACAAATAAACATCCTTGTGTCCTTGTATGTATCTTGCAGCTCTAATAACACATTGTAGACTACATGTAGGCTATGACAGAGGGAGAGAAAGATAGCGCGAGAGAGAACATTTTGTTAACGGTATAATAAGCGCGTGGTTATTGTCACACAATAACCACGCGCTTATTATACCGTGAATGTATAACCGTTAATTAATACCGTTAATGTCAACTGTCAGACTGCCAGGACGTGATTTTTTATGACTGCCATTTCAACGAGTTATAGCAATAGCAATATATTTCATACACATTCAGCCAAGGTAAGAACCGCCTCATTAATGTAGTATTAAGACGTATCGACTAATGTTAAAGTCAGCAAGCGTCTTCCAGCCTACGCCAGCGCGTTTCGGCTACGGTGCTAGTTGCTAACCTATCGTTAGCTGCGGCGCTAGTTCGCCTGCCCGATTCGTCTAGCTGTCAATATTATTTTCAACCATGGCCGACAGCAAAAATATATTATCTAAAAGGTCGTTGCGACGACACGTCAAGAAAAACACAGACACTGCAATGGCAAGGCTACATACTTGCATCACCGACCTCGAAGCAACTACCAGCGTAACGGAGTTGTCACCTAGCTCTTGTACTGCGCATATCCCAGACTGTTTTGACACTGAGAGCGAGTATGACGAAGGGGACTGGTTCATGGCGTCTGACTCAGAGCATATGAGCGCCACCTCTGGTCAGGAAGACCTTGGCCTGACTAATGACTCTAATAGCTCCGATGAGCAAGAGGGAGACAGTGACACTAATTTAATTGATGTCAGCAACTTGCGTGATGACATAAAAGTATGGGCAATTGCAACCAACACTCCTATTAGTCACATCTCAAGTCACTTGCCTAATGCAAACCTTCCAAAGGATGGCCGCACTCTTCTCTCAACTCCAACTTGCACAGAGGTGCAGTCAAAAGCTGGGGGTTCCATGCACTATTTTGGGGTAGCAAATGGGGTTAGGGCAAGAATAGATGATAACAGCATACTAAAGAGCACTCACACACTTCATCTTCAAATTAATATTGATGGCTTGCCTCTCTTCAAGAGCAACAATCAACAATTTTGGCCTATATTAGGACTAATTGAAGAAGACCCTTGCCGAATTCCTTTTGTGATAGGTTTGTACTGTGGATTCTCCAAGCCATCAGATGCAAATGAGTACCTCTCTGACTTTGTCACAGAGATGAGAAAGCTTGGTTCTGATGGCTTAGAGTATCAGTCCTATTTCCATCGAATCGAAATTTCAGCATTTGTGTGTGATGCACCGGCAAGAGTCTTTCTTAAAAACATAAAAGCTCACAACTCCTATTATGGATGTGAGCGATGTGTTCAAGAGGGTGCTTGGTTAAACCAACGCCTCAACTTCACTGAGACCAATTCTGTCCTGAGGACAGATGAGGACTTCAGAGAAAAAAATAATCCTGACCATCACAAAGAGGGTGAGAGTGCTCTGCTCCAAATTAAAATTGGTATGGTCTCTCAATTTGTGTTAGACTTTATGCACCTTGTCTGCCTGGGAGTTGTGCGCAAGCTGATATGGCTATGGATGAGAGGCCCACTCCCAATTAGAATAGGAAACCGGTCTGTAATAGCCATATCTGATACACTTATAAGACTAGGGAAGAATCTGCCAAAAGAGTTTGGCAGAAAGGGAAGATCATTGAGGGAGGTTGATCGGTGGAAAGCCACCGAGTTCCGAACATTTCTGCTTTACACTAGCCCCATTGCTTTAAAGAAAGCACTGCCTAAGCAAATGTATGAACACTTCCTCCTGCTGCATATTGCCATATCCATATTATGTTCACCCCGTCTGCATAAGCGTTATTGTGATTATGCTGACAATGTTCTCATGGTTTTTGTGCAGAATTTCTCAGTCCTTTATGGGGATTTTGTAGTTTACAATGTCCATAATTTGATTCACCTGGCAAGTGACGTGAGAAAATTTGGCCCATTGCCCCAAATATCTGCCTTTCCCTTTGAAAATTTCCTATATAAATTGAAAAGACAAATCAGGAAACCAAATCAGACATTGCAGCAGGTTGTAAGACGACTAACTGAACAAACGCAGATCAGAAGTGTCAGTCTGCCCCCCAGTTCCCTTCCATCCAGTCTCACTGCCTCACTGTCTCACTACACCTGTGACAGATTCACCCTCTCAGTTCAAGAGGGTAACAACATTGTATCTTGTGCCAACACCACCTACAAAATTGAGGAAATACACAGAACTCTTGGTGTTACCTCCTTTGTGGTGAGACAATATACACAACAGCTACCCTTTTTCAATGACCCAGTGAACTCCCTTCAACTGGGAATGGCTGTTGTAGAAGAAATGTCAAGAGAAACCTTGACAATAACAGAAAAAGACATAGACTTGAAGATGGTGGCAATGCCATACAAAAACAGACTCGTCGTATGCCCTCTTAATCATTTATAAAATCATATTCCTATTTTTCTTTTTCATATTCCTAATTCAATCAAATTTAATCTTGCCCTAATTCAATTATTCAATCAATCTTGTTATTCTAATTGTACACTGACTTTTAACGCTTTAATTTAGATGTTCGCAGTTGTTTTATTTATTGAAACAAATGAGGTGGAGGTGATACCGTCATGTTGGCTGAGTGTGGATGAAAAAGTGGCCTTCTGGCCACCATACAAAAAAACTGAAAAGGCTAAGGCAGCTGTTGTATCCATGGAGGAGCCAGACGAGACTTGGGGGGAATTTTTGGTGAAAGTCTTCAAAAAATACGGTGAGACACAGCATACAGTGCCATATACACAGGGGGGGAAAGGGGTAGCAGACATGGGCTGTTGTAAAAGGTTGTCAATGAATTAAACCAATAATAATAGAATGTAGAAGTATAATGACACAGGGGAGAAGTATTGATCACGCTAAGAAAAAAGAGGCGTTCCAGGGCTACCGAAGACCTCTGAAAACAGAAATCTTGCTCCTGAGCTCTGTGCATTGCTGGTCAATGGTGAGTGATGTTCCTCTCACAGGGGACAATGGTACCACTGGTCTTAAAGGAAGATTTGGGTGCTTTGAAATGCATCCTGTGTAGTTCCACTGATAAAACCACACATGTCTGAGACAATAAGGGGAGTAAAAAACAACATAAAAAGTCTATTTCACACAGTGTTTAAGTGGCATACTGCACCACCCTACGCACGCCATCTAAATCTATACCTTACTCCTCCATCCCGTCTGGTGTAGCTACTTAACTACTATATTAAACCCTATGGATTAAGAATAGGATGTGACTGAAGTTCATATGGGGGTCAAGGCAGGTGACCCAATACTTTTGGCAATATAGTGTATATGGGTTGTCATATGTGAACTGTTTGGGTTCATACCAACATCTAGTAAAAAATCCATGTATAGCTTCATTGGAAGTATACATGGATTTGCACTGAATTTCACCTTTGCTTCTCTTAAATGCAGGTACTTACAAAGCAGCCAGGCAGCAACTGCCAAAAGCCATCAGAAAAAACTCCCTTACGTCAGACGACGAGAGAGCCAAACGTGTGCAAATGTAAGAACTGTGAAGGCCTACATTATGTACAGTACACTGACAAAAAAAAAAATTGCGCCATAATTTATAATTCTGTTGTTCTATTGCAGGCCTTCTACAAAACTGAAGGAGCTGTCTCCTCATTTGTCCAAAAAGAGGTGCTCAAAAACTTTCCTTCTTTGATATCACAGTAATCACACAGCAGATCATAAGATAATCAGGCTAGATAACAGCGTCTCCAACATTGCAGAGTAGTTAATGCCTTTGTATGTTTTGTTTTGTTTTTTTGTCCGAATGCAGGCCCTCTGCAAAGAACCATGCAGAACCCCGTCCACAACCACAGCCCCAGCTCCAGCCACCTCCCGTTTTTCCTCGCCACATGCCCCAGATTGAAGACACAGGTACAAAACAGTTGCAATTTCACTAAGACAAAACTAAATCTGACTTTGAGGTGTTTCTGAGTGAGAATGGAAGTCTATCCTTTGGTCTGATGAAACAAAACCACCATTCAGTGCGGGGTGTATGAACATTACATGTTATTGCCATTGAACCACTCAGCAAGACAGTGACTACGTGTACATGCAGCTACTAGGCCTACTACTTGTTAGTTGTTACGAGACAACTTCATTCATAAAATGAGGTCATGACGCAACCAAAACCAGGCAAGTACGTCAGCTAGGTTGGTCATCTAACTGGAATAAAGAGATCGCTATGTGAGAATATTCCGGGAACACAATACACTTCCACACATACTGTATAAACAGATATTCATGATCTTGTTTTAACCAGAATATCGACTTAATTCGGAATTCGCTGGGCATGTAACCGTAGTCACTGACCCAAGTATGTCCACTGGCAATAAAGCATTTCTCTTCTTATCCACAGTACTTTGCCAGCCATCAACATCGGCCATACCACCAAGGGCCCTTACCCCTGTGCAATCTGGTACGGAAACGGAATCTTGATTTCAGCAAGAACACTAAGACTCTGTATGCTAAGCATGAAGACAATAACTTGAGACTTGTTTCCGTCCTACAGACCGTGATCAGCTCATCCTTCGGGCACTGGAGGAGCTGAAGGTGCAGGTTCGCCAGAACACCCTCCTTTTGCAGGCTCTTGCCAGCAGACAACCTGTGAATAACACCAGCCAGTTGTCGGAAGAGTTTAAATTCCCAATGAAATGTGAGGAGGACCTCAATAGAGTTGAGGAATTGTTGGACAAGCAACAACAGAAAGCCCTGGTATGGTCACAATTTGTTAATAATTCTCCTTAATTCTCAATAATTCTTCACTATAATAAAACAAATGCTAAAATTAAGAAATGACTAACACTGTTCATTTTCCACCTTATTTTAACAGTATATTAGTTATTCTTTCTGAAATACTAGTATCCATTCTGTTCTTATCTGTAGACTGCATACCTCGCAACCCTGGGAGGTTGCAACCCCGGGGATGTGGTGAGGAGGATGCTGCGGCATATCATGGACGACTAGTTTGCCCAACATTTCAACTGGCTGGGGCGAGGGGGGAGGAAGGCGGCTTTTGCAGCCCTAAAGATCACGGCTGTGATAAGAGGTGTGTAACCAAATCACTCTATTGCTGACATAAGTATATTGTGGCTGTGCATCTAATGAGGTTTGTTCTGCTGTACTGCATTGCCAAAAGTTTAAAAAAAAAAAAAAAACCTGTTCAGGTGCATCGGCTGTGCAGAGAGTGACCGCCAGTGACTGCAAGGCAGTCATTAAGAACTGGCTGAAATATAGTGGTGACAGAAGTGGAGGGAGGAAGAGGAGAGCTGGGAGACAGCAAGGAGGTATGCACAGCCAAAGCTTCATGATCCTTCAGCTTTTAAGAAATTAAGACACAATGAGTCACGACATGCAGGTGTTGCCGTGCATTACTTGTGATAATGTTTTACTCCCGCACTGGGTATTCTATTTGAATAAAAAAAACTAAACAACTTGACACTGAAATAATACATTATAAAAAAAAACTATTATTTAGTTATTAGTTTGTTTATGTGCCTAGACTATTGTTTTTATAATAATCATACATGTCTGATCAGGACGCATATTGTGCACACGCTGACTGTCTACAGTAGCTCTGCAATGTAAGCTAAAACTACAGCGCTTTTTCTTTTTATCACACAAATTCTAATCAACCTAATATGATTGTTTTCTGTCCTCAACTTCACAACATTGTAGCTCTGCATTATGGCAGCCTTATCATTCAATACATGCATTCTTTACAACTGCGTTCTCAACATTGCAAACACATCCCCTTCAACTTTATTAGAAGGCACAAACAAACATTACCTGCAGCCAAACGTCTGCCGATCTGTAGGTCTAATGAACATCTTCTTTACTTCAGGTGATGATCCAGCATCCAGGGACAGCAGCAGCAGCACGGATGACGACGAATTTTAATTTATTTATTCATTCATTTCTTTGTTTGTTTAATTGTGTTGAATACATTATATTGTTACCTGTAGGTTATAACTGCTGTCTGTTTTTCTTCCTTATTCCCATTTAAGCTATTTAAGTTATTCCCATTTAAGCTATTTAAGTTATTCCCATTTCTGTTTTTCTTCCTTATTCCCATATGAATGGACCTCTGTAAGATAGAAGCTCAAATATGCTAGGTTTAATTTTAAAAGGACAAAAACATGGCTAAAGTTGGCAATTGGTCATAAGCCAACTGAATTAATGGCCAGCAAAAATGACGTTGGCCCATAGTCAGTAACAACCTCATGCCAACGTCTGCTATGCCGTTGGGCCAACGTGATGCCAACCTGTTGGCCCAACGTGTCCCCGACGGCCAAAGTGACGTTGGCCCATTGTTGGCAGGTGACGTAAGGCCAACGTCTGTGACGCAGTTGGGCCAACGTTGGGCCAACCACTGCTTGCTATCTGGGTAGTGGCTATGTGTAGTATTTACGGCTTATATGTTCGGTCCTGCTTCCTAGTGGCTATGTGTAGTATTTACGGTTTCTTCCGTAAATACTAGTGCTTATAAGCACTAGTATTTAAGACTTTTTTTGTACCACCTTACAATGACACATTTAGGTAGATGTGCTTCAAACAGCTGAGCCAGACGAGATCTTTTGTGGAGCTCAACCAGACATATGGTGATACCCTACCTGAGTAAAAACAGACACAGTATACAACATGGAATAAGGAGAGATTAATATCAATGCATGCTCATCAACAGTCAAACACAGTCATGGGCACACATGAGGGCTTGACATTGGCACCTGCCAACCGGCAAAGCGCTGGTAAAACTTGGTTGCGGCTTCAAATCTGGACTACATTATCACAGTGAGGCTATACATTATGTAAAACATAGTTTCAGATTTGTGAAACCTTTACCCTATTTGTGAAAATGCAATACAGGCTTATTTGAATGCTTTTTAGGGGTCCAGACCACATTGCATTTTTCACAAATAGGTTAAAGGTTTCACAAATCTGAAACTATGTTTTACATAATGTATAGCCTCACTGTGATAACTGAGTCCAGATTTGAAGAGTCTAGGTGTAGTGGTTTTTAATCAGGATCAGTTCTAATGCGGTCTGGACCCCTAAAAAGCATTAAAATGCGCCTTTATTGCATTTTCACAAATAGGGTAAAGGTTTCACAAATCTGAAACTATGTTTTACATAATGTATATCCTCACTGTGATAATTTAGCGTAGATTTGAAGAGTCTAGGTGTAGTGGTTTTCAATCAGGACCCGTTCTAATGCAGTCTGGACCCCTAAAAAGCATTAAAATGAGCCTGTATTGCATTTTCACAAATAGAAAAAAGGTTTCACAAATCTGTAACTATGTTTATTATAATGTATAGCCTCACTGTGATAATTTAGTCCAGATTTGAAGAGTCTAGGTGTAGTGGTTTTCAATCAGGACCGATTTAAAGTGGACCAGCTGCTGAATCGGATGCTGCGAATCGGATGCCAACTTCAGCGTCGTTCCAAACTGATATGATATGCAACCATAACAGCAATAAGCTCGCGACCATATAACATCAAAAAATAACCGTCAACAAAGCTCGCGACCATATAACAACGAAAAATAACCGTCAGTTGCCTGCCAACAACCACATTTGATGCCGACAACTTCACATCGTCCAGTAAACCCGTCAAACAATACCAAAACAAACAAACAAGTAAACCGGTTCACTTAGCCAAGGTAAGGCAAACCCCACCCGTTTGACAAAGTACCGGCTAAATTGCTAGCGCTAGTCGTAATGTTGTCAACAAATTCGCCAACAACTGTAGCTAGCCAGCTAGCTAGCCGCCAGCCGGGTTACCGTCTAGCCGCTACAAAATAATTCAATTATAGCCTACCTCTTACGACAGCAAAATTACAAAAAATGGCAGAGAGTAAAATAATTTTATCAAAGAGGTCGCTGCGAAGGCATGTTAAAAGAGGAGCGGATGCTGCGTTGGCAGCGCTTCATGCTAGCGGGCCCACTTACTTTAACCTGGCCGCTGGCGCAGACACATTAGACACACCACCAAGTGTCCCAGCTTACACAGAAATAGAAAACGACGACGAAAGCGGAGATGGGGATTGGGTAATGGCATCAGAGGAGAGCGCCTCCTCTGGCGAGGATGACTGGGAGTTCAATGATTTGTCGAGCTCTAGCAGTGGCTCAGATTCAGAGGAGGGGGGCAGTTTTCAAAGGGACTTAAGACATGAGCTCAAGGAATGGGCAATCACAACAAATACACCAATTTCCCACATTTCCAGCCTGCTCTCCGTGCTTCGCAAGCACTTCCCAGATTCCAAACTGCCAAAAGACGGCCGCACTCTCCTGTCAACCCCTACTTATGCGGAGATAGTACCAAAAGCTGGGGGGAACATGCACTATTTTGGTGTGGCAAAAGGGATCTTGGGCCGAATGCAAGAACAGGACTTAGCTAAAAACCAAACACTAAAACTACAAATAAATGTGGATGGCCTGCCCCTTTTTAAAAGCAGCAGCCAGCAATTTTGGCCAATTCTTGCACTAATTGAAGAGGACCCCATTAGATCCCCATTTCTAATTGGTTTATATTGCGGATACTCCAAGCCAACCGATGCAAGCGAGTACCTCTCTGACTTTGTGGCAGAGATGGGGAAGCTTGCATCTGATGGCTTGGAGTATCAGTCAAAAAAAATTCAAATCGAAATTTCCTGTTTTGTCTGTGATGCACCGGCAAGGGCATTTCTAAAAAACATAAAAGCACACAATTCCTATTACGGCTGCGAAAGGTGCATGCAAGAGGGCTCATGGGCAAACCGACGCCTAAATTACTCCGAAACAGATGCGGTTCTCAGAACCGATGACAGTTTTGCCACAAAAGTCAACCAGGAACATCACAAAGAGGGCGACAGTCCATTACAACACCTAGATGTAGGCTTGGTGACCCAATTTGTGCTGGACTTTATGCACCTGGTGTGCCTAGGAGTGATGAGAAAGTTGATCTGGCTGTGGCAGAGAGGGCCCCTTCCAACCCGCATTGGGAGTCAATCCATCTGCATTATTTCGGAGAACTTAATCAAATTGGGCAAGAGGCTGCCAAAGGAGTTTGGACGCAAGGGAAGGTCCCTCCGTGAGGTTGATCGGTGGAAGGCCACTGAATTTAGGACTTTTTTACTGTACACTGGCCCCATTGCATTAAAAAAAAACCTACCAAAACACATGTATCAACATTTTCTTTTACTCCACGTAGCAATAACAATTTTATGTTCCCCCCGTCTCCACCACCGTTATTGTGACTATGCGGAAAATCTCCTGGTAGTGTTCGTTCAGAATTTTCACGCCATCTATGGGGACTTTCTGGTGTATAACGTCCACAGCTTGATCCACCTGGCAAGTGATGTTAGAAAATATGGCCCACTACCCCAAATTTCTGCCTTTCCCTTCGAAAATTTCTTGTATAAATTAAAGAAACTAATTAGAAAGCCAAACCAGACATTACAACAAATTGTTAAACGATTAACGGAAAAATCAAGCATCAACCCAGTCTGTCCATCTTCCCATAACCAAAGTTCACCCTCAACAACACAGTACGCCACTGATAGATTTACCCTGTCCACAAAGGATGGGAACAACACAGTTTCGTGTGGTGGTGCCACTTTTAAAATAGAGGCAATTAGCAGGACACTTGGTGGTACGTCTTTGGTGGCGAGGCAATATTTAGACCAACGTCCATTTTTCAACCACCCTGTTGATTCAACTGCACTGGGGACAGCTGTGGTTGGGAACCTGGCAGAAGAGACCACGTCAATTGCCGTTAAAGATATTGACTTTAAGATGGTCACGTTAGAATACAAGAACAAAGTTGTGGCAGTTCCACTCAACCACAACTAAATTAATTTAAAAATGATTAATATTTCAATCAATTAAATCGGTTATCTAAATTCAATGTGTTCAACTTTTTCAAAACGTATTTTCTGTTTAGATGTATGCGGTAGTTCATTTTACCGAGTCAAATGAGGTGGAGGTTGTGCCTTGCTCGTGGCTAAGTTTGGACGGCAAGGTGTCTTTTTGGCCACCGTATAAAGACACCAAGCGGACGAAAATTGCAGTCATCCAAAGCGCTATGCCAGATGAGACCTGGGGAGAGTTTTTTGTGGAGGTGGTGAAAACCTTTGGTGAGACAGACAAAAGTAGGATGTACCACTTTTCTCCCCTTAGGCTTTAAAAGCTTTACTCACTTCATTGTTGTCTTCAACAGCCAATTATGATGCAGCGCGTATGAACCTGAAAAAAGCCCAAACCAGGAGCACCCTGACATCAGATGATGAAGGGGGTAAAAGAAGGAGAATGTAAGCACTGTGCAGTAATCTATACAATGAAAACCATCAGCTACACAAAACAATGCATGCTTATTGAGTGATTTATCTTCTAATGCAGCCCTTCCTCAAAGCTGAAAGAAACTGTGCCTGCAGATGAGGGGGAGAAGCATACAAGGTCTGATTACAGATGGCCATGCATTATCACTCACATGAAGACATTTTGTGATTGGCAAGTTTGCAGTCTTACAAAACTGTTGTTGTTCATACTCTTGTACTGTTCCAATGTATAGGGCTAAGAAAAAAGAAAAAAAAGGAGTCCTCCACAAGCCCCTGCTTTCCCCACCTGCTTTTGGATCATCACAGCAGGACATGCATAAAGGTATAACACATCATTCCAAATCTGAATTCTGCTATTCTACTCACTATCTTTTTTGAATGTCTCGAATCTGGGAAATTTGAATGTAATGAACTTCAATACACTGACTACTCTGATTATAAATATACATCTTCTTGCCTACAGTTGCTGCCCACACATCAGCTGCTCTTGAACAGGCCTCTGCCCAGATCTCTGGCAACATTCAAAGTCAATTCGGTACACAAACATCTGGCCTTACACAGCAATACTGAAAATCTGTTTAAACTTAAGTCTGTTAATTTTAGCAAAGGGTCTTACTCTTGACATGACAGTCATGATGTTTTTCTGTCCTGTAGAACGGGATCATGCACTCCTGCGTGCTGTGGAGGAGTTGAAGGCCTTGGTGAGGCAGAACAACCTCCTCCTCCAGGCCCTTACTAGGCAAAAAACGACAGCAGCAGCAGACACTCCATCTGAGGAATTTAAGTTCCCAATGAACAGCGAGGAAGACCTTCAAAGGGTGGAGGATCTTCTGAGGGAGAAATCCCAGGAAAAGGCCCTGGTATAGTCATGACTTCTATAATACTGATATATTTCAGTTCTTTGCTACAATGCATCAACAAAGATCAAAGTGCATGAAAGTCCTTGTGCACAACCCTTCAGCTTTCCAGGTGCAGGTGTTAGGCAGGAAAACGTGATCAAATATGAAAAGTTCATTAAACACCGCACACTGGATACTGTTCTTTTTTCTCTTTATTTTTAGGAGCGAACAACGCGTTTCGCCCAATGCGTTTTCAGGTTCGAACCTGAAGACGCATTGGGCGAAACGCCTTTGAGAAAAAAGAACAGTATCCAGTGTGCGGTGTTTAATGAACTTTTCGCATTACCAAAGATGTTCATTTTGAACGGTATGCTGACTATAAGCCATAATAAGTTATTCTAAAACATTACTTTCCATTCTTACCTGCAGGCAGCACACCTTAGTGCGCTTGGGGGCTGCAATCCTGGTGACGCGGTTCGAAGAATCCTTCGCCACATCCTCACCAACCACTTCGCGCTGAAATTCAACTGGCTTGGCAGAGGAGGGAAGAAGCTAGCTTTTGCCTCCTACAAGGTGTGCAATGTAGTAAGAGGTATGTAAACAAATCACTCATTGAGCTATGAATTATGAAATGGATTCATTTCTTTTGAATAACCATGGAGTGTACTGCATGCATCTTGTCATTAAACACTTGTAATGCACTTTGTACCATTGTATTATTGGCCAGGACATGAAAAACGGATTACTAATCTCAAAGGATCTTTCCTCCTCAATAAATCAATGTTAAATAAACTAAATAAATACACTTTCTCTGTTTAGGTGCATCGGCTAGCCAGAACATTTCGGCCAGCGACTGCGAGGCAGTTATTAAAAACTGGCTGAAGTGCAGCGGTGACCGGAGTGGAGGAAGAAAGAGGAGAGAAAGCAGAGTGCATGAAGGTATGCATGAACAGCAAACCATCAAATACTGGAAATGAGACTTACTTGCTCTTTCTCTTGAAGCGTTTGAGGGGCAAGAGGGATGTGCTGAACCTTTTACAGTTTCATGGAGCTTAACCTAACATGGAATTTAAAAGTTATTCTTCAAGGTGTTTGAGAAATTGAAAAAAGAACCTTGAAGTTATTCTTCAAGGTGTTTGAGAAATTGGCACAATATCCTATCCACCCGTTTTTTACATTTCCCACTTACAATTGGTAACTTTAATCGGAGTTCTTGAAGGGGTAGTTCGGAATTTTGGACATAGGGCCTGATTCCGAAGTGAGCATTGGTATTCTATATCACTGGAGACAGTTTAACACATTTCATTCAGTCCTTCTAGTTGCAGAGTTCGCTCGTGCTAGGCTAGCGCAAGTCAACGGGAAATGCTAGCCTGCTATTAAAAGCAGTCTTACCCACTCCACAGTACACCCGAGGTAAATCAATTATAACGACAGACTATACATCTAAATGTCTGTTTATAGAATAATGTTAGAAATAAAACCAACCTTGCATTGCATTGCATTTTGAGGGAATTGCGGGGTCTCAGCAGCAGTGTTTATATTCCTGTACGTAGGCTACGGCAGCGGCGCACTGATACCTAGGTTACCTGCCGCTGTCATTGCTACAAACGCAGAGTACAGTGAACGAAGGAATTCTACAAGAGTATTAAATTAACAAGATATGGCCACGTTTGGAGGAGTTAGCGATGCATCTGCTTTTGAAGACGATTATGAGGAATTTGTTGTATCCAACGAACCGTACATGTACGAGCCGGTGTTTTGATGTCAAAGCCAGCAGCAACAAGCCACAGTTGAGTCCTTTATGGATCTCGCACTGGAAATTGGTGGAAACTTTGTGGTGCCCATCTGTACCGTTTATTTCTAAAAGCACACTGAACCATCATGTTGCCTAGTCGTTCAATTGCGCTTCTGTCCTACGCTTCTCTGTTTACGTTCTTCTGTCGTGATTCGGTTACAAACCTAACCAGCGCATAGTAGAATTCCGCTTCTGCTGAGAAAGTAGTCCCTC